>LGRX02020067.1:0-11638 GCA_001247695.2 Cymbomonas tetramitiformis
ATAGTGACGGTGATGGATGCTGTGAGGTTAGCCAGCAAATAGCGACGGTGATGGATGCTGTGAGGTTAGCCAGCAAATAGTGACGGTGATGGATGCTGTGAGGTTAGCCAGGAAATAGTGATGGTGATAGATGCCGTGAGGTTAGCCAGCAAATAGTGACGGAAGGCCGCCGCCGCCACCCGAACGGAAACTCTAAAGTTTCGAAGACTCGCGGACCACAGTATCAGAGAACTGTGGTCCGCCAGTCAACAGAGAAACTATCTAATAACGCACGCAAATCGATACGTACAGTGAGGGGGGGGTGAAGGTTAGGCGCTGAGGGGGTGAGGGGCAGGGAGAATTTAGAAGGAATAAGAGAGGCATACCTCGAGCGCTCTTGCAGGGCGCGTGCTACCCACGCTCATCAGTCCTCGCGCCGGAGCAACCCCCTGAAAATACAAAAAAAAGACAGTATCAGTTTGTGCATGCACTTTTTTGGGAAAGGTTTAATGCGCGATCAAGAACACATTAACCTAGAGCGGATAACCTAAATACATTCAAGTACCTCAATGAAAGCTATGCAACAAACAAAGGCATATGTAGATAAAAAATATGCTAACGGCTTTCAAGCCTAGATTGTAGGCCGCAAGGAGGGCGCCACGCCCGAGCGCTAGAACCTCAAGGGATCTAACCCCCTTACCTCCAGCGCTGTACCTTCAGGCCCACACTGTACAGCGCGCCCATGCAGGGCAACCCCGCGTGGGCCCCTTATCGTGTTTCCCTGCCCCAAAGCCATAAAGCAAGGATTCTCAAAAAACGTGAAAACAAACTTACCAAATCAAAGAGCGAGCAATTCCCCACCCAGTCCACACGCAATACGTACGCGCGTGAGCTATCCGGTCCCTTCTTAGAAGAAAAAAAAAGACTAACCTGCTCGAGTTTCTGATGCTTTTGTAGGTTATCCATATTTTTAAAAATAATTAAAATATCCCGTAGGAAGAAGAGTTTTCAAACTCTCCCAGGTCAAACTCTTCTTCCTTAGAGCGAAGACTGCCAAATTTCCGAAAAACCGTTCGAATGTAAGTAACCTTTCCTCTTGTCATCAGTCATATTGTCATATTGTCGCGACAAGTACGCGTTCAAAGACGTTCTCGCAATTTATACCCCTCGGCATGGCTTTCTCAGAAATTATATTCAGCGTTCCCTACTCGCTTAGGCCCTCTCAAAATTTATACACACTTTTTAGGCTCTCGATGTTAGATTCTCGCCATCATTTTCAGACTTCAGCGGTTTCCACAGGGCAAACCAGCCCCTAAAAGCCCCTAAATCCTATTTACCCTGGATTTAGGGGCTTTTAGGGGCTTCAATGAATTTTTAGGGAACTTTAGGAATTTTTAGTGTTTTTTAGTCAGAATCCTTGTTCAAGTATCATCAGAATCCTATATAGGAGTGTTCCTCCGCAAATAATACCCAATGGAAGAAGCTAAACAGCAAGGCTTAAGCTAAGCCAGTGTACGGAGTACCCCTGGATTCGCAAAGCCACTGCTCACCAGGAAGGTGAACGGTATAATAAGTGACTCACCGCCGGTCTGGGGTCAACACAAGTCGCCGGAGAAAAGAAGAAAGGCTGTATGCTAATCCACTGATATTTCCAAGATAACCAACGGTGATCAAGCTGAGCCAGTGTACAGAGTACCCCTGGATTCACTAGACACCGTTGCCAGAGCAGTCTTCACTGTGTTCATAATATACAGAGTTAATCCGCTCGCTGTATTCCACGCTGATGCCGCTGCTAATTACCTTCTAGTGGCACACCCGCTTAAAGATAGGCCAGTACACCATCGGTGTCCCTGGATTCACCGTCAGACAAGGTGGCCAAGCTAGAGGAACCGCAGGATAAGAAACCACTCATTAAGCTAGTCATTAACTGCTGATTCGCTGTCGCCGCTGCTGTGAGTCTGCCCGTATGCAAGCACCGCAAAATAACAAAGGAAAAAGGGTCCGCCCGTACACCAAGGGTGTCCCTGGAGTCACCTATCTCCCGAATCTGCTCTTCTCGACTGCTGTAGACTTCTCGCCAAAGAGCTTCTTACTTCTGAATTCGTACCGAAATAAAAAGCCGCTCCGCGCAGGACATTATTGTTTTGTAAAAAGATAAAAACAGCAGTATATAATATTCACCAAAAGATAATAAAACCACCAAAAGTACGAATTATTGTACAAAACTGTGAGCAGAGCTGTTTTAGCAATCTAGCACTCGGCACGCGAACAGCCACCTAGCACTTGCGAAGGCAAAACAATAATGAGTCCACTAGTCCTGACCTGCGGTCAGAGCCTACTTATTCTCAAGTCACTGTCACATCTGTAAAACTGTAACAAGCTTCCGCTCTAAAATCTTCATCTACCAATAGAATGCCACTATTCTCTGCCAGCTTTGATGATGTTACCGTTCCCCATCTTCTGGCTGACACGTCAGTGGCAGCATCCTAAACGTCATTTCTTCCAGAAACATTCTTCTTATCTCAATGTCATACCATGATGACCAAGCCTTCTTCCCCACATCTGCTATCTCCGAGCAGTCATCAAGCGCGAGGTATGTCACGCCTGTCACGCCTGTCACGCGTGTCACCAGCTGGACAACCCCGGCTTCGGTACCACGAGAAGCCGGCGTTTGTTACACTACCTTTCCTGCATCCAGCGAGTTTCCCTTGGAAGTGTGTTCCGAATAGTTGCGAACCGTCGACGTCGAGCGGGACTTTAGAGGCACTGTTATGTTAAGTTAGCTGGATATTAACTGGAATAAAGTATATGACGGTTAGTTATATATCAACTGTAATAGATCAAATGCCTATATTAACTGCATCTATTGCAACTTTCGCGCATCTGGCTACCGCCAACCTTTTCTCTCCCTAAGATATTGTTTGCTCTCGATTGGCTCCATCCAGGGAGCCCTCTCAAATTTAGGCCAAAATGACAAACATAAAACCCCATTTGGGATAAGGTCATTTGGGAAATTTCATGACAAACGAAAGGGAAAACGAAACTCGGTAAATTTTGTTTGGCAAAATCCATTGGAATCGTTGGAAGAACAAAAAATGGTTTACCTCATATTTATCAGCTTTCGTGTTGCATCTTTAATAATTCAACAATAATTAAGTAATTCATAAACAATGATATCCAATGATGCATCACAATAACATTGCTAACTGCAATCGCCTCGCGTCCCAAACGCATTGAAGACTTCCAAATACAAAACCCTACCGCCTCTCCACATTGTTCAGGAAGCGCGGTGTCGCTGTCGGGCGTGCGAGACTCGAGTTGGGTTTCACTGCATATGGATCAACGCTTCGTTTAGAACCGAACTATGTCAGAGAGGTGTGTGCTTCATCTGTGAGAGGCGTCGTTTCTCAAGCCACATATCTGTTGTAGTACCGTTGACGCAAACACATCGCGCGAGCTTCGTTTCGCCGTGCATATATGATATGCGACAACCACTATATTGCCCTTCACAAATCACTTACACCATGATCGAGTGCCAGAAGTTCAAAGTTGCAAAGTGGACTGTAAACGGCGAGACGGAAAGATATTGATTTTTTGCATCGTGCAGCCTCGAGCTGCGGAATTGAGTCGAACAGATTAATGCATACCGAGGCGTTTCTCGCTTGATATGTTGTTCATCTAACGGTGGTCGCGCAAAAAGGGTCAAGAATGACGAATGGATGGACGCCCGGCTATTCTGTTGTCAATTTGACACAGATTAACGCGTTTAATAAATCTCAATGCCTATTCATGGTTATCGACAAATAAAGCACACATGAAATACATCAGTCGTTGGGCACGCTGTTTGTCTACTGCAGAATTGTTTTGTCGATATCCAAAAACCGATTCACAAAACACCGGTGCCAGGGGGTTATATTTTGCTGATGCTCGGGGGGCAAATATGGGCTTGGTTTCGTTGATTTACTCGTAAAAATCGATCTCTGCCATCTCTTAGTTCCTCCCAAGAACACTTAGAAACCTTGCGATTGACTTGAAGGCAGCCTTGTTCAGAACGTGTTTCGCACAGAGAAGCATCAGCGGCTATGGTACCGACAATTGGCTACCCAAGAATACCTACAAGCTCCACCTGGCAATGCAACCGATCAGCGAAAGAGAACTGCTTAGTTTGTCTCGACAACACTGTCGTTGGAACTTACACAACTTCCTAACCATTTTCAAAGTGTGAGGATACAACAAGCCGGGGGATATACTCGTCCGTCAAGCAATATCATTCCTACAGTATTTTATCTATTTCGATTATAACGTTCACCTTGTGCCCACCAACTTCGGGAAGGCAGAGGCTGTGTGCACTGCTTTAAGGCACCTTGTGTGAATCACCTCACACGCTACCTCTATATTCAGTGGTAAATCGAAAGAGACGAATACGCTCATGTCGAATTTGTGCAGTGCATGATGGATGTGCAAGCAAAGTTTTGAACCTTACACAGTTATGAAGGAGGACAAGGCGAGAGCTGTAGGCTCGTGAAAACCCTAATACACACTAGATTGTAGCAGGCGAAGCAAGTACCTCAAAGATGAGAGTAGCATTCGGGGGTATCTTCGGTGACATCCCCTTCTTCCCATAGGCCCACTCCGGCTGGTGCCCCAAACCAGACAGTCTTGCAGAGTGAGTTACCCGTTTCAACAAGACACGGACTCATGCACAACACTTCCACGAGCACTGCTCCCGTCGTCAGTCCAACTTGAAGTCAAGGAAACTCAGTTGACTTCAAATTATTTGAGAGGTTTGCAATTTCAATACGAAGAAAATGATACCTTTGTTTGAAAGGGCCTTCATCGCACCTCAATAGTGATCTCAGCCTTCTCACCGACGCTCATGGTTAGAAGAGCTTCATCCCACTGCACAATTAAGCCACTTATAGGATCAAGAGAGTTCACGTTTGGATGGTGTGGCTGATAGTCAAATCGACAGCACTTCTGATATCATTCGCTTTCAAATCGAGTCGGACACGGAGCAGTTCTCGGCAAGGTGACACCGCGTGCAGGACGGCAACGCAACAGACAGCATTTGCGGATCCAAAACAGCTGTTTACTTGGCCGAGCGGTTGTCATTAATATCTGAAGAGCTCAACTAATGCTGTGTCAGGCAGTAGGTTATTTAGGTCAAGTTTCCCAGGAGATGATTCTGCGATGGCTCTTCGCGACGCAATGCTTCAGGTGCTCGTATAAGCGGGAAGAAATAAGGTTCAAATCGAGGACTCACTCCTTTGATCACCTTGCCGATTCCCACCTGCAGAGTGGGGCACCCATTAGTCGTCGATTGCAACCGGGTCGTTTTCACGCAACAAGCAGTGGACTGTGCACAGGGGGGGACTGTACAGGTACATTTCGAAAACATTATATACCTTAAACTGTAGCGGATTGTGTTGCTTCTTTTTCTCGTTGTAAGAGGAGTCGAACTGAGTACCATCGGAAAGACGTCCAGTATAATTGCACTGGCAGGTGCAAGGAACCCCTTAGACTATTCTACTATTTGACTATTTGACTATTTGTCTAATCTACTATAGCTCATGGCAATATCAGTCAACACCAAATTTAACGTATCACAATGTGTCAATATTTGTCGACAGCTCAATAGCTCATGGCAATATCAGTCGACATGCCTGACTGGATGTACAACCCTGAAAATGCAACCCGCAAAGAAGCAAAGTTGCAACAAGTTGACTTCACAGATGATCATCAACCGAGCGCGTCAATAGTACACCGTAGATTAGGTGTTGCTACCGACTATCGCGTTGGAGTTGTATAGAAGTAGAAGAGCTGTGTACATATACCAGATGAGGCAAGGAAGTCAATGTAGAGGCTAGATCCTGATATTCAGACAGCCGCGTCCTAGATAATATCCTATCGAACGTGGAGCACCTTGATGGCTTGTTTCTTTAGGGGAAAATTTTGCTTATCGCCTTTCTTCATTATTCTCTTCGTATATTTGGGCTTCTCTGGCTCTGCTTTGGCCTTTGCGTCTGCAGGGGTCTTTGCAGAGGCATCGGCAGCTTCAGCTTTGGCAGGGGATTCTGCAACATTCTCCTCCGGTTTGACCTCTGTGGCTTCGTTGTCCTGACATACAAGAACGTCTCGTATAAAAAGCGTTTAAACTTTGAACGAGAGTTTGACGGTCCACAGGACATCCTCACGCTTTGTTACAATATTGCGCGTGCTTACCGGGTGTCAGGTTTCGTGCTATGGGTGGTGGCTGGGTGCGAAGCGCTTCTCGCGGTAAAGTTCCTAGGGGTTTAAGTTCTGATGCTATCAAACGGCTTCTGTGTGGCGTGACGAACACGAGAGGGTCGACGTGGATCACTTTCTGTTACGATTAGGCTTGAACGAAGAGTTACGATTAACATTACCATGGTCTTTCAGATAACTTTTACTTTCAAAGAAGGAGAAGTGCCAATTTAAGTCAGGAACTCAATCTGACCACATTCTCGTCGGAAATTTATTTCAGAAGTGAGAGCAGTATTGAACTGACGTGGCAAACAGTGCAAAGAGTTTGGACGATCATTTGCCTCCTCCGCTCAAGTCGCCAAAGGGGTGGTAAGCACGTGTGTTTTCACTTTGCACGCAAATTGCATTCAAGTGTGAGACTCAATTCCGCGTACCTGATCCATCAGAGCAGGTTCAGGCGTTCACTTTCGTTCACGCGAAAGCTGAATTCCTGGGCGAACGCAAGATACCTTTGAGTCAGTTGGACAGTTTGAGTCTCACGTCAGATCGAGATGAGCTCTTTTTTTGAGATCGGGGTGCCTATGCCTACATGCTACAAGTGCCTACAAGTCTCAGTATGAAGTATGAAGTGTCACTTGTAACAGCTACAGGTACCAAATATTAGTGTCCCCTACTCTTGCACTTGGGGTGCGGGACGACGGGTCTCTACCAGTGCTGTGGACTTATATAACCCTTGGGGTTATATAACCCTGATATAAGTGGGTTATAGTTATATAACTATAACCCTGCCGAAAGGCCCCAAAATGGGGTTATACTTATATAACTATAACCCCCGATATAAGGGTTATATCGGGGGTTATATCGGGGGTTATATCGTCCCGATCTCGGAATTCATCCGATGAAGAATTACAACTCACGCATATGCTTTCATAATCAGAAACTCTCGATATGATAGTTCACATCAATCAGAATCACCCAAATGATCCATTAATAGGAATGCAAACAACGAAGGGCAGAGTGGATTCTCTCAAGGAGGTTGAAGTGGCTGAGGAGGATATGGCTGACCACTTTGAAGATCTCTTAATCGAAAACGAGATGGTAGACGCTCAGATGGCGGAGACCTTTGAGGAATGACTGCATACGATTGGCTGGTTTTCTTACCCTTTCTTTTATATGGTGCTTGATATTGTTTTTCTTACGTGGTTTTTATATGGTGCTTAATTTTTACGAGTGGTTTCAGAATTAGTTACAAGCAAGTTTAGTTGTCGGTAGGGTAATGCTACAGACACTGGAATTTCGCACATCTTTTTACTTATACACGATTATATAAATCTGGGCACCTCGCGCGATCGAGCCTGCCCACCATCGCCTCAACCGGATTTACCGGTGAAATTTGTCCGTTCGACCGCATTCCGTTGACTTTTAATCCGTTGCTCAATCAATCTTTGGAAGCAATAGCCTATTTTATTTCGGTCGCAACATCCATTGTGTTTCATTTTCACGTGTTTAGTTGCACGCAATAAGTCGCAGCATGTCAGAGACAAAGCCCAATCAAGCCCAGAGAAAATTAGAGGAGATTGTAGCCTTGAAAGACATTCGGTATAATGTTGTAAAGCGCGTTGTGGATATCCACGATTTATTCGCTGCGTTGCGGCAGACCAAGCGCAACCAAGCCAGGGAGAACCTGCGCTACAGGCTACGTGAGAAAAGCGACGATTGCCCCACACTCAAACGTATTCTTATGGAGGGGCGTACTCATGTTTTCAGTACTAAGCCCAGTGTCGTGGCTTCCATCGACCTCATTCATCCACTTTTGGACGAATTTCAAGCGATGTTTCTCGCTTATAAAAAAAAGACATTGGACTCACAGGCTTGTTTAAACAACCTTGCCTATTTTCGAGCAAATTACTTGCCCACTATTTTATTGGAGTGTGGCCCTGGTGCTAGCGGCGCTCCTACAAGCGATTTCACGATTTCTCCTGGCGAAGCTCCTCCCAGTGCACAGCTTCCCACCGAAAATTTAGGTGCTAACCCTGCGTCTGTTCGTGATATTCCCGCGCCAGTCGATAGTACACGATTCCTATTAGAGAGTGATATTCCGATGGACCTTCGAAGTCCTTTTTCACTTCTAGCAAAAGTTCGCCAAACTACTATACATATCTACGTTGGCTACATTTACAAATCAGAATTGAACATCTTTGTGGAAAGATTGGTTGTGCACACCGCAGCTTTATACATCCAAAAGAATAAGTCGACTGCAAAACACCGCACTGAAACATGGGCTTGCAGGTGTTGGGATACACCATTTCGCACCGCAAAATATCAGGGTCATGATAACGAGGACATTAAGCGTAACAATCAGACTACTTTTATGTGCAAGTGCCCAGCTAAGTTTTTGTGTACTCCTTGCAAACCTAAGGATCTCGAGGGCGTGAATATGCCCTGTGAGTCTAGTGATGAAGTTCTTTTCATTGAAACTTTCTTTCAACACAAGGGTCATCAACCAGGCAGTCGTACTGATCTGTGCTCTATGCCGATACTTCCCACTGTTCACGAGGAGCTCCTTCATATTTGTGGTCTCCACACCAAGTCATATGTCAACATCAAAAAGTGCCTGCGAGCTTGGCTGAAAGAATCCTACTTTCCAACAGTTGGATTGCCTGACAACTTCATGTACGACACTCAAAACGATCGCCGCTTTATTCCAGATCAAGGCACTATTCGAAACGCTTTGGACACTGCTGCCAAGGAAGCGAGATATTCTTCTGTGGACCAGAAATCGTGCCTACTGTACCTGAGCAATTTCAACGTCACAAACCCCCCCAATCCTTTCTCAGAGTCGTGCGCAGTGAATTGGGTTTTCCGTGGGAGTGGCTTGCAACAATGTGCATACTCTTACGAGCACGCGTCCGATAGCTTACGGTGCAATATTATGGGGTTCTCTTCTGAGAACAAAATAATTTTGGACTCAACGCCCCCTATTTCTTTGACTGGATTTCTACCCGAAACTGTGGCGTCTCTCTCTCACGAAATCTTATCGCCCCTCCCTGCAACTCCTGGTGGCAGAGTGACACAAGCACAAGCACAGGAGGAGCCGATGTCTCAACCCGATGAAACTGGATTTCCCTTGCTGCCTGAGACAGGGTTATTCTTGAACGAGCCCTCCATGGACGCGAGGTTGTCAACTCTTGATATGCGAGACGCATGGGACTTTGTCCTCAGACAAGACCCCCGATTTCAACAACACTACTCTTTCATGGTCACTGACCACCAAACCTTCCTCGCCAATCTTCGAGGAGAAACCCGCGAGCTCTGGCCACCCCTGCAGGCTTTCAAACAAAAGAAAATATTGTTTCTGCTCACCTGCCCTCCTGGGCAGCTTGAACCCGGAAATTGGAGGTTGTTCATATTTGATGGGCTGGTCACTCAGAAAACATTTGTATTCGACCCACTAGGTCCTAGCAATATACCCTTAGAGGTCCTTCAAAGCTTGCAACATTTTTTCCTTCGAAGCCTTCCAGACTGCTCAGGAGTCATTCTGCCGTTCCACTTTCAAGTTCAAGCTGACAACTTCAATTGTGGCTTGTGGTGCTACGCACTTATTTACGCCATCGGCGTGGCTGTGCATACTTGCCCTGACTTAATGGAACACCTGGTGTGGTATATCCGAGGGTCGTGGTGCCCTACCGTGAACGTGCATGACTTCACTATCACCTTGCCAACTGACACTGACACCACTGGCACACCACACGCCTTGCGGAATTTTATGTTCATTACCTCCACCCGTTCCAATCTACAAACACTTCTGAGCAAGACATACCCTCGTGTGGTTTGCTTCAAGTGTACCCGTTCCAATTTCTGTCAAGCACCAACCTGTATCTCTTGCTCCGAGCCCTTTGTCCTTCACACCACACGTGGCAGCTCCAACCCCACCCAACCACCCACTACCACCGCCCAACCTCCTCCAGCCACCGCCCAACCTCCTCCAGCCACCGCTCAACCCCCTCTGGTGGCTCAACCTCCTCCTCCCGGCCACCGCCCAGCCTCCTCCGACCACCGCTCAGCTTCCTCCGGCCACCGCTCAACCTCCTCCGGCCACCGCTCAACCTCCTCAGCCACCGCCCAACCTCCCTCAGCCGCCCAACCTCCTCCCGCCACCGCCCAGCCTCCTCCTCCCGGCCACCCAGCCTCCTCCCGGCCACCGCCCAGCCTATCCCAGAAAAACTTCTGGAAGCACGTGATATTCTCCTTCGACGGGGTGTCAAGCCGCTGGTGTCTTCAACTATGATATTGGTTATGACACGCTTCCACCGGCGTATGCTGAAACGGTTCGGGGATATCGTAGGTATGGACGCGACATACAAGACCAATATGTGGGGTATTTCTCTATATCTATTGACTGTTATCAACGCCCAAGGTAAAAGTCAAGTGGCGGGATATTTCCTACCAGCGTCTGAGACAACCAACTCGCTGGTCGAGGTCTTGCTGCACGTACGTCAAGTGGTACCTACGTGGGACCCAAAGGTGTTCTTGGTCGATAAGGACGACGCCGAGATAAACGCGGTAAACTCAGTATTCCCTACTGCCAGAGTTATTTTATGTGACTTTCACGTGAAGCAAGCTTGGGACAGGTGGCTAAAGACGTCCTCACACGGTGTATCCTCAGCAGACCAAAAGGCTATATACCGTATGTTATCTAGTATCTCACTGGCGCCTACTCAGGCGACTATGCGGGCACGTATCAAACAACTGGAAGACCTCTCTGCATACACGTCAAACCCAGACTTGCAACGGTATGTCACCCACACCCACAGGACACTAGTAGGACACTGTGATAGCTTCAACTCAGGTGAAGGTGGGGAAGTTGTCAATTTTTAGTTTCACACACCTTGAGACCGCGTATGAGGTTAGGGTGGCAGTTGAGCACAAGAACAAGTACACTTAGGCAGGTTGGGGACACTGTGATAGCTTGAACTGAAGGTGGGGAAGTTGTCAATTTTTAATTTCACACACCTTGAGACCGCGTATGAGGTTAGGGTGGCAGTTGAGCACAAGAACAAGTACACTTAGGCAGGTTGGGGACACTGTGATAGCTTGAACTGAAGGTGGGGAAGTTGTCAATTTTTAATTTCACACACCTTGAGACCGCGTATGAGGTTAGGGTGGCAGTTGAGCACAAGAACAAGTACACTTAGGCAGGTTGGGGACACTGTGATAGCTTGAACTGAAGGTGGGGAAGTTGTCAATTTTTAATTTCACACACCTTGAGACCGCGTATGAGGTTAGGGTGGCAGTTGAGCACAAGAACAAGTACACTTAGGCAGGTTGGGGACACTGTGATAGCTTGAACTGAAGGTGGGGAAGTTGTCAATTTTTAATTTCACACACCTTGAGACCGCGTATGAGGTTAGGGTGGCAGTTGAGCACAAGAACA
>LGRX02020071.1:0-13072 GCA_001247695.2 Cymbomonas tetramitiformis
CCCTACGGTCCTGGAAAACGTTAGTATGCTGATAACGACATGCTAAACGCGTGCTAACGACATGTTAACGAATTATAACAATGCATGCTAACGACATATTAACAGTCGATAGTATGTCGTTAGCATGCCGTTAGCACATGTCCTAACTGGAATTTATATGCTAACGGCATGCTAACGACATACTACCGATATGTGCTAACGACACACTAACGCAACGTTAGCATGGCGTTAGCACGTTCTTAGTACGACATACTAACGGCATCATAACGGCATATTAACGGCATACTACGGACATGCTAACAATGGCAAGCCAAGTGGTTTAGTATGCCAATATGATGTCCATAGCATTGCATTGGTATGTTTTTAGCATACTATGTCCATGCTAACGCAACCATCATAAACGCATACTAAAAACATGCTATGGACGTGCTACGCGGATACTAACACTGATATGATAACTTATGTTAGCATGTTCATATAGTGTCATTAGCATGCCTTTAGCATGCTATGATCGTACTAACAAGTACATACTAAACGCATACTATCGACATGCTATTCACATGTTAACGATACGATACTAACGACATGCTATGGAAGTACTACATACATACTAATGCCGATATGATAACTGATGTTAGCATGTGCATATAATGCCATTAGTATTCCTTTAGCATGCTATGCTCGTGCTAATGATTACGTACTAAACGCATACTATCGATATGCTATTGACATGCTAACGACATACTAATGGCATGCTAGCACCGGTGTTAGCATGCACTACACGCATAACACACGCGTATACGCGGGGAACAAAGTTGTGACCAGCATGCTCAACTAAGCAGGTTTGTACACAGGAAAGCAAGTGAAGACTATTAGCAATACAAACTGAATAAAAAAAGGTATTAATACAGACCATGGTCGATAAAGACCTTGGCCAATGTTCACGGATTCAAGTGATCCTACTTTGAGCCATGAAAGGCTTTTTCAACCGCCCCTTTGCGGATGTAGGAGGCGTCAACTACTAGCGCCACCGGCTGCTTCTCCAGGACGGCGTCCTTTTTCCCGCGGAATGCGGCGTAAAAGAACTTTTCAAATGCCTTGGCCTCCTTGGAATCCTTCGTCTCCAAAAAGACCTCGGTTTTTTTTTATGATTGTGTTCAAAGCACCAATGGCTTTCCCACCGAACTCGTCAACGCCGACGGTTCCGGTCCGGTGGTTCACTTTTTTCACCTGAGGAAAAACACTATTCAAGTTAATTGGCAAGCAAGAAAAAACAAGGGAAACCGTATCGCTGTAATAATATGCTATGAGCATACTAAAGACGTGTTAAAGACGTACTAACTAATAAAACTTACAGCGAGCAAGGGAAGAGTTTGCATACCTCTATGGCAAGGAAGAGGGGGGGGAGCTTGAGGGCCTTGGGGTCCTCCCAGTGCCCGACCGTCGCGGAGAGGTCACATGCGGTGACCTCTCCCGCGAGGAGCGGGACCTCCGCCTTGAGGGACTCACTCGAGGTGAAATAGCAATCCTCACCAAGGGGGGGGATCCACCTCCTCGTCGTCATCGGTTTTCCGGCAGAACACCCATACGTGTGTTCCAACCGGGTACCTCTTCACGAGGTCGGCGTGATCCTCTTACCGGAATATCCTAGTTCACTAGATATCAGAGGGTCCCGAACTGTGTGGATAAACTCTCTTAAGATCATAAACCCTAAGCTAGATATACCCGGAACGGTCTCGCAACGGTCTCGGATACTAGCCTACCTGTGACACAGCGTGTGTCACAGCACGAACCTATAGATCAGTCAGCGGTCCAGTGTTGGTCCTAGGGGTCTGTCTTAGGGGCCTGCACCGGGACTCCCAGTCAGGGCTGCCTATACAGATTCCAGCACACCACCCCAGCACTGTGGGTGGTGACTGTCTAGGAGAGTCAGAATGTTAAGATAAGTTAGGGTAGGAGCTAGGGTGACAAACCTAACTGCTAATTCAACTGTGCAATTCTGATACACAAATTGGAACCCTCGCGCAGTGGAAGCGTGGTGGGCCCATAACCTACCGGAATATCCTAGTTCACTAGATATCAGAGGGTCCCGAACTGTGTGGATAAACTGTGATAAGATAATAAACCCTAAGCTAGATATACCCGGAACGGTCTCGCAACGGTCTCGGATACTTGCCTACCTGTGACACAGCGTGTGTCACAGCACGAACCTATAGATCAGTCAGCGGTCCAGTGTTGGTCCTAGGGGTCTGTCATAGGGGCCTGCACCGGGACTCCCAGTCAGGGCTGCCTATACAGATTCCAGCACACCACCCCAGCACTGTGGGTGGTGACTGTCTAGGAGAGTCAGAATGTTAAGATAAGTTAGGGTAGAAGCCAGGGTGACAAACCTAACTGCCAATTCAACTGTGCAATTCTGATACACAAATTGAAACCCTCTAGCCGGCACAAGAGCAGAAACATACAGGCATTGCAAGTCCTGCTAAACTACTGAAAAGCTCTGTGTCAGCAAGTCAGATTGAAGAGTTCAAAGTTGTCAAAGCAAAAGCATAAACCAGATTGAAGACCGTGTTGAGGTCAAAGTACATCTCAGCACACCACCATGAAAGTGGTGTACTGCCAGAACCAGAAACACAACTACTCGGGGTCAATGGCCAGAGGAGCACCGTCACTACAACGAGCACTGTAGTAGTCCACAGTAGCACGGCGGAGTAACACAGGGCTGCCAAAGTGCAAGGTGTCGGTCACGGAGAAATCATTCGCCAGAGAATTTGACGGAGTCGGTGTTGTTGACTCGTCGATCACGGGAGGCTGCACCGCACCAGGGTGCTGCCAAGTGCTGCCCGAAGGCGGCGCCTCGTCATCCGAAGACGATGCCGGCGACAACGGAGGACCGCCCTCAAATAAGATGCCAGGCGGCGGCGGCCCGGGATGCCACGGCACCGGAGCCATATAGAGGCCCTGCCGCCTCTGTACCCGCCGGTGGAGACGAGGCGGGATCGCACATGGCACCGTGACAAGCGGTGACTCCTCACCCCTGCACAGCACAGGCTGCCGCGCAGCCCGACCCGATACCTGCACAGGGTCGATGTCGTTGGCCACCGTGTAGGTGGCTGCTCCTACTCCCATGACAGAGATCAAGAGAATGAAAGAGAGAAGGAAGGGCATCCCCCACAAGCCCGCGTGGGCGGGGAAGCCCCACGGAGGCTTTCCACAGCCGTAGCCGCGGGGAGCACCCTCACGCCAATCCTCCAGAGCACCACCAGAGTGAGGTGCTTGGGCCGCGGGCGTCGACGAGTGATTTGCCGAGATGGCCGAGGCCCGCGGCTTCACGACGAAGCTGCCGTCAGCGAGGTCCTCGTAATCGTCCGTGTCGTACCCCGTGAGATCAACCTGTCCGATGGCGGCGTGGTTCACGGTCTGAACGAACCCAGCGAACTCACCGTCCGCGTCCGCTGTGGTGGTCACCCGCGCCGATTGAAGTGGCGCGGGCTTCACATCTTCTCCCTGCGAGACAGGCATAGCAGGGGCCGGCACGGCGGATGCCGATGCCGCCGCACCACCTGCCGGAACCTGCTCCTCCGGTGTGGCCACCGCTGCGGCGGGTACGCACACCAGAGCCGAAGCCCCCTGCCCGTTACCGGCAGGAGGCGGGAAAGATGCGTGAGTGTAATGCACCCGCGGGTTGGCCGCGGAGTGAACCTCCGCGGCAAGATCGTCGAGCCTGCGGAGAATGTCGTCTCCCTCGGAATCCGGCTGCTGCTCCACGGTGAAGCCGTAGGCGGACACGTCAATGCCGCCCACCGCTCCCGCACAAAGCACCGCGGGCGGCCCGTACGCGGCTGCCGCACGCGCGAAGGACTCCGCCCCGTCATCCGCCGCCTGCTGGAACAACGCACACATGGCGAGTGCGTGCACCCCCTCTGCGTCCTCCTCGTCGATGGGAACGCAAAATGCCGCGGCAGAGGTGGGCGGGTGTTGGCGCCCGCCCAACGGGCAGTCGCGGTAAAAGTGATAGCTCTCACCTTTGCCCGCCTTCTTGCACCTACCGCAGAACGGCTTTGCCCGTTGATCGTCACGGTCAAACCCCACTGGTGGGGCCTTGTGGGTCCCCATACGGAATCCCCGCGGCTGCTGCCCCCGCTGCTGCTGCTGCCGCTGCTGCACCCGCTCCCGTTGTTGACGCACAACCGGAGCGGCCTCACCTTGCTGCCGCTGCACAAGCTCCTTGAGCTCCGTGATCTTTTGAAGAAGGGCGTCGTACTCGCTGCTGGAAAGGTGCGCGGAGATGCCGTCCGCGCCCGAAGCCACCTTCCCCCCGCCCGTCTGTGCCCAAGCCTGGTAAATCTCCACAACCATGGCACGGAGCGAAACCAGTGACACCTGAGTCAAGTCAGCGGCCATGGGATAGCGGACCTTCACCGCAGCGTAGAAGGTCGGGTCGAGGCGGGTGTAGAGGCTCAATTTTCTGGTAGCCTCCGTCGGTGTCCAGTCAGACGCCCTGTTATCCCGCACCAAACGCTGTTCCTTAGCCAAGATCGGCTGCGGGTCAACGTTTGCGGGATAACGTAACGCGGCGTGCTCCTCCTGCTGCGACTCCCGTAGTGCCACCGGTACACAGCCCTTGATAACATCGATGAGGGCTCGCCGTCCATCTCGGTCAGTCGAAGAATCCGTACCAGTGAGCCAGACGAACGCGTTGCTGTGCTTCTCAACCACCAGGGCAAGAACGTCGTAGAGAAGCCCATTCACCCTGTTGACCACGGGTGCCAGAGGGTCGTCGAGGTCAAAGGCACGCAGCTCCAGACCAGCCGACTGAAACTCCGTACGCAGCTGCACCACCAGGTCGGACAGAAGGCCAGCGTCGTCCGTACCGCGAAAATGATGTTTCTTGTCACCAAGAATATCCTCACGGATACTCTTGGCCCAAGCCCGATGGAGACGCGCTTTGTAGATCTCGTCCACCAACTTGGATTGCTCCTGCAAGTAACGTCTGACGGCCACGTCCGCGTCTTCGTTCGATGCAGGGTTGGGGGTAGGAACCGAAGGCGTAGCTGCCGTCGGCGTGTTCCGTACCCCGTCGATCAACCTCAGAGAGGCGTCGATGTCGCTGTCCCTCGTGAGGGATTTCTTGGATCTCGTTGTGATTCCCATCTCTAGATAAGCCTGAGGGGAGGCGGTACGCTGCAACACGTTTGGGTAGGGTCGCGGAGAAAATGCGACGTCACAGATACGGAACGAGCGGTCGAGCCATGCGAGCGAGGGGCGAAGGAAGATGTCGTCGAAGTCAAAGGTGCCTAGGTCACCAGCCCAAAACACGGCAGCAGGCGGGATCAGAGCGAGCAGAGAACCGCGAATAGTGAACATTGCGACGACGAAACCCAATCCAAGCCGGCACCCCATAGCTGCGGCTCAAGTCGCTCACCGCAAGCCGCTCATCTCAAAATCTCCACTAATGCCCAAACGTGCAAACGCGCACCACCTCTCCGAGCGGCCGTTTAGCCAATCATGGCCAAACTAGCAAGTGGAATAAAGCGTGGATGGGGCCACGACCTACCGGAATATCCTAGTTCACTAGATATCAGAGGGTCCCGAACTGTGTGGATAAACTCTCTTAAGATCATAAACCCTAAGCTAGATATACCCGGAACGGTCTCGCAACGGTCTCGGATACTAGCCTACCTGTGACACAGCGTGTGTCACAGCACGAACCTATAGATCAGTCAGCGGTCCAGTGTTGGTCCTAGGGGTCTGTCATAGGGGGCTGCACCGGGACTCCGGTCGGTACGCCTGTCTGATTCCGGCCACCTCTTCGTCACTTTCGGAAGGCTCCCCCCCCTTCTCTTTTTTTCCATGCCTTGATCTTTTGGAGGGAGAGGCTACAACCGCTTGCTCCCCGCCCACCACCTCCTTGGTGGCCTCCTCCTTCTCCTCCTCCTCCTCCTCAGCCACAGTATGGCTGAGTTGCTTGACCCAATGGTCTAAAAGATAATCGCCTGCAAAAAAGTATTGACATGTTCAGGTAGATATTACGTCGCTAATATGCTATGAACGTGATATGCTATACTATGCACGTGCTAACGCGGACGTGCAACACGAAAGGTGAACTATGTTATGACAGACGCAGTATGATAAAGGAGTGATAACGTGGTGCTAAGACAGTCCTAAGCGTTGCAAGAGGCAAGAAACTTACGTGCTTCCAGCAGCGTACCCTTGCCTTCCTCCCAATCCGTGGGAAGAGACAGGGTCTCGATCCCTGCTGCTTTGAAGGCGGCCATTTTCGCCTTCTCAGTGGGCTCCGATATTTGTAGCCCTTCCGCCCCGTCGACCTTGGAATACGGGTGGTTGGGACACGGCTTGTGTACCCATTCCTTCCCGTCCTTCAACCATCGCCCATATTTCCACGCGGTGCGGAAGTTATTAATGTCCGCGCGGACTTTGCCTTGAATGTATGGAACGATTGTGGGGTCGGAGGCGGGGTCGAAACCCGCCTCCTTCGCGATAGTGGGGACCAACTTTGGGTAGAGGTCGGGTTGGCCCCCCACTAGGACCACCGGATTCCAATCCTTCGTGGCCACTGCGCGCGCAAAGGAAGAACAACAAGTTAATTAACGAATAACCCACAAGAAAAAAAAACGTGACTACAAGCGAGGTGCGTTCCTCAATGGGCGGGTCTATACCGATCACTTTCCTAATTGCGGTCCGCACCGCCCGCTCGTGGGGTTGGACAATCCCACGGACGCGCGTGACCGCTCCTTCTCTCCCCTTCCTTTTTTTGGTGGAGGCCAATCGTTTGAAGTTCCCCGCAGGTTTTGCGGCTTTGGCGGGGGCGGCCGCGCAATCGGGTGCGGAGTCTTTCGCCCTATGCCATGTTACATATTGGAGCAACCCCGCAAGGGATTGCTCCTCCCCCATGCTTTCGCATAGGTCTTCGTATGCCTCGCGCTCATCTTTGGTTGGGTGACTCATTTTTTCTTTGTACCTAAAGGTGTTGGTGTGGTGTTGGTAAAGGTGTAGGTGTTGGTGTTAGGTGTTGTACCTAAAGGGCTGCGCTGGAAGAACGAACTGTACGGAACTGTACGAACTTAGAGAGGAGTCCTTGGCGGCGTTAAGGTGCGTATATCGCGACAGTAGCATGTACTTAGCACTAGCCGTTTGCGTGTGGCACATTAGCCGATATCGTCTATAGCACATAGCCGTTTGCGTGTTCGGAATTTTGAATTTCGAGGTCTTTCTACTGTGCGATTTTGACCATCGCTGATCGTATCGTAATCTTCAATTCTGCATCACCTACACCGATGTCACGACGGCACGCTCATTTTTTTTTAAATTTTCGCCAAGCCCTTCACTCGCGTCATCGTCTATCCTCATCGATCGATTCACTATCGTCATCGTCTCAGAATGCCCATCGTTATGGTCACGTGGTCGAGTGGACATAATGTGTGCTTTTGCGCGTGAGGTCACTGGATCGATGCCCCCTGAAAATTTTCAATTTATGTTGGTTTGGCTTTAGCGTGATAGGGAAATTTGTGAAAACATTCTCCCCCCACATTATGTTAGCATGTCGTTAGCATGTCGTTATCACATCATGTGTTAACGACATGCTAACCGCATGCAAAAGACATACTAAAGAAGCGAATCTGTTAGGGAATATTCCTCAGGCCTGTTAGCACGTCCGTGTTTAGCATGCCTTTAGCATGGTTTTCAGTCCGTAGGGCGCCCGTAGGACGGCAGTAGCACGCCTGTAGCATGCCAGTAATATGTCCTTAGCACATGTCCTAACTGGAACGCCCATAGTTAAGGCCCATATATGCACGTGCTACCGACGTTCTACCGCCGTGCTAACGGCGTGCTAAGCTCAGACGTGCTAACACATAATAGGAATATTCCTCAAAAGATTCTCCTGATAGCATGCCGTTAGCACGTCGTTAGAGGTCATATGTATATATAAATGTGTATAATTACTATGACCTCTAACGGCGTGCTAACGGCATGCTAACATAAGAATCTTTCCAGGAATATTCCTATTATGTGTTAGCACGTCTGAGCTTAGCACGCCGTTAGCACGGCGGTAACACGTGCATATATGGGCCTTAACTATGGGCGTTCCAGTTAGGACATGTGCTAAGGACATATTACTGGCATGCTACGGGCGTGCTACTGCCGTGCTACGGGCGTCCTACGGACTGAAAACCATGCTAAAGGCATGGTAAACACGGACGTGCTAACACGCCGGAGGAATATTCCCTAACAGATTCGCTTCTTTAGTATGTCTTTAGCATGCGATGTTCCAGTTAGCACACGTTCTAAGGACATATTACGGCCGTGCTACGGCCATGCTACTGCCGTGCTACGGGCGTGCTACAGGCGTGTAACGGGCGTGTTACCGGCGTGCTACGAGACAGTTTAGCATGCTACAAGCATGCTAAACTCGGAAATTGTGACACATCTGAAGAAGATTCCTCAAAAGAATCTATTCCGTAGCATGTCGTTAGCCTGTTATGCTCATCCTAGTGACGTGCTACCTAACGAAGGTCTTTCGGACCTCCTATACTCCAATTACTATGAAGGTAGGGGGAGGGGGGAGGGGGGGTCGCGGGGTAATAGGGTTGCAATGCCCCGAAAAGGAGAGCATTTCTCCGCGCTACGTGAAGAATCGGCTCGCCAAGTTCCCCCCAATGCATCCGAGGACGAGGTCGTGCTTGCGCCCGCAAGAACACCTCGTACGGCCCCGGGCCACCGTGGCCTTTCCCTCCAACAACAACAACAACGACCAGTGGACAAAAGCAATGTGCCACGACTATCCCGCCAGGCCATGCGTAACCCAGCTCCTCACCCAGTACCCTCGACACCACATCCAAGTTTGGTGACTGGTACCACCTCCCGCCC
Source organism: Cymbomonas tetramitiformis (assembly GCA_001247695.2). Lineage (NCBI taxonomy): Eukaryota > Viridiplantae > Chlorophyta > Pyramimonadophyceae > Pyramimonadales > Pyramimonadaceae > Cymbomonas > Cymbomonas tetramitiformis. Next base: position 8,890 of record LGRX02020071.1, read on the forward strand.
AAGTAGGCCGGCAACGGCACTTGTTGCCTGCGAGACTGTTGGTCGTCCGGAGGGTTTCCGGTTGGGTCACCTTTTCGAGAAGCCCACGAAGGAGCTTCGAGTCTTTAGCGTGACTGATGTGTGATAATGACATGCTAACACCGACGTGCTATCGGCGTCCTAAGAACATGCTAGCGACATACTAACGTCCCTACCTTTCCGATGAATTCCGCTCGCTTACCACCTGAACCGAATCGCATCATACTCCGTGGCATATCATTCCCCTGCCCTTCTAATCACCATATAACATGTTCCTGGTGATCTACGCACCCCCACATGCCTCACCACTCACTACCCCTCAAGTTGGCGCGAACACATGCTTAAGGCGCAGTGGCGTTAGCATGCCTTTAGCGTGTCTAATGTGTGATAATGACATGCTAACACCGACGTGCTATCGGCGTCCTAAGAACATGCTAGCGACATACTAACGTCCCTACCTTTCCGATGAATTCCGCTCGCTTACCACCTGACCCGAATCGCATCATACTCCGTGGCATATCCTTCCCCTGCCCTTCTAATCACCATATAACATGTTCCTGGTGATCTACGCACCCCCACATGCCTCACCACTCACTACCCCTCAAGTTGGCGCGAACACATGCTTAAGGCGCAGTGACGTTAGCATGCCTTTAGCATGGACATGCTAACACACCTATGGGGCTTTAGCATGCCGTTAGCACGCATGCTAACACCTATCTGGCGTTAGCATGTCATAGCATGTCCATGGCACGCGTTTAGCATGTCGTTAGCAGCATACTAACGTTTTCCAGGACCGTAGGGGCTCTTTACTTCGCAGGTTTTGTTAGCTTAAAACTAAATTTCGCGTGGTGTTTTGTTTACAGGTTTAAAAGTTTAAACCGCCTTACTTCAAGGTATAATCATGCCGAAGAGATCCCGTGAAGTCTCGCCTTTCTCCCGAGAGCACATGCTCTTTCTCGACATGCTCGGCAATCGGCTTAGCCGTTCCGAGCATGACTCGGTTTTCACAGCCCCGCTTCCTCCTCGAGAGGTCCCGTCATCTCTTCTCTTCGACCACCCACTTTCCACCTTCGTTGCACCACCGCCTCCTCCTCCCCCACCACCACCTCCTATGATCTGGAGGTGGTCGTACCGTTATGAGCTCTACGTGGGGGAGCCTGTTGCACCCCACCGTGCTCCCCCCGGCCGAGGCAGCATCCGGGGTGGCCATGGCCGCACCCGCGAGCCCTCCCCGCTGTACTTGCGGGCGGAGGAATAGGACACAATGTGTATATATGATATTTTTATTCACATTTTGTTGTGCATATTTTGTTGTGTATATTGTGTTGTGTATATTTTGTTGTTGTAGTATTTTGTTGTGTATATGCAAACATCTCAAATATTCTGCTGTTATTCATCTCTAGAACGGGGGAATGGCGCGGCCGTGCAAACGGACAAACCTAGTACCTAGGCTCTGGAATGAAGTTATAAACCCCTTCTGCGGTAACCGGGAAAATCTCGGGCCAAAGTTTGGTATACATAATTCCATTGCTCAGAGATGAATATACTAAAGATATGATATGATGTTGTTCAGCAGGGCCGTGTTATATTTATATCATTCGTGATTTACGTTTCTTAATTTGTGTTTTGTGCATGGTGACATACAGGGTTATGAGTTCTTCCGAAGGGAATGCGGATTCGGAAGTCCTCGAGACTTCCTTTGCCCGGAAGCTTTGTGATAATGACTTTTACAGGGTTCCAGTCCTTTCAGATATGTATTCGCCAACATGCGGTGCATATGGTCTGGGATGGTGGAGCATGAGCATCATCCCAAAAGATCACAAGTGCCCACTCCTCGAGACTCCAAGGCCCAATGACAGTCTTGTCGGCGAGTCGATGCTTGTGATTCATGGCATGTTCCGCAAAGGGAACCCGGAAGAGGACGAGGGTTACGAACCTTTTGCACTCGTGGTCGCTGATCAACAGGCTCTGGGATGCTGTCCGTTCGTGGACTTCGCTCAAACTCTAGGTGTGCGCACGATATATGTATGCTGTCAATAATCGCAGGGTATGGTACGATGTGCGAGAATTAAGCGCGCATATGAAAAATGAGCGACAGTGCACATAGTTTCATCAACTGCGACAGAGATGCACATAATGGCATCATCAACGACAGCGACATTCGCAATTGTACCGCGCGACCCGTACAGTATACATAAAGATGTGCGATGATCATGATTCGTACCGTGCGACGCAGATGTGCGATGATCATAATTCGTACCGTGCGACGCAGATGTGCGATGATCATAATTCATACCGTGCGACGCATGCATCAGTATGCAGATTGACATGCGACATTCACAATTCGTATCACGCGACATATACCGTATGTAAAATCGCGATGTTCGTACCATATCGCGCCAAATGGGCGCATACAGCGACAAATCGACGCATGAGGCCCAACTATACACACACATGTTGTACAAAAATTGTGTGTGCGACATCATCATCGGTATACACACACATGTTGTGCAGAGATCGTGTGTGCGATATCGTCATCGTCATACACATAAATGTTGTGATTGTGAATGAATGGTCATTATTATCACCGATCATTATTATCACAGATCATTATTATCACAAATCACTATCACATAGCATGCTGTGATTGTGTGCACGAGGGCCACGAGCTATACTGTGATAAAAATCAGCTTGATCACATGTATAAATCCAGTATACATGCACACATCTATATAAATACATGCATACATCATGCATATATACTTTGCTACCACTGTGCTTGGTATACATACATCCATGCATTATTGCTTGGCATACACGCATACAGCCTGATCACGATAGCGGCCGTGCACACGGTCATACATGCCCATTATTACTGCGACATATTGCTAGAACTTGCAAGTCCAGTGCTATATTGAAAACCCAAGTAGTATAAGATGCCAGTCTTGATTGTTAAGACAGGAATTAGTACAGTTGTTCCATGACGAAGGATTTGGGATTCTCCTGTTAATCAAGTTGGATACTCATCGGAGCTACTTGCGAAAATCTATCATTTAACTCATCATTCATCATGATGAGATATACAAGATTACAGTATACTAAATATATTGATATACATCATGCTCGTTACATGCTGTCTAGTGGTATACAGACATACCTGCATGATTAACTTATATCAATTTACTTCAGTGTACTCAATCAGTAAGTATACACACAATATATAGTGTACATAAAGTTTACACAATATATAGTATACACAGTAACTATATATAATAGTACTTACACAGTACTTACACTAATATTTATGTTAATACATGTTCTAGATATATTGACATTACACTAAATCAGCAAGTGTACATGATCAATGTAAGTGACAATATATCTCATGTATAATGCATAGATACCATTCCACAAACACATGTGCGTGTGGAATGTCAGAGATGGCGATAGATATGGGAGCAGGATAAGACAACATGTTGTACTGTAGGGCTGGGTGGAGATATCTCCAGACCCGAAGGCAATATACTGTGCTCATGAAAACAGTTGGTCACTGTTGAGCACAGTCCATGCACTCTCATATATCGCTGGAGCAACACCATCTTCCACTTATGCATTTTGACAGTTGAATCAGAAAATTGATCACACTTCGATGCATGTCTCAATCAGTATATTCAGAATTCACTTTGATATCTGACAAGTAGCTGATAGAGATTACTATGAGCATTGCTCTGATTACTTAGTATCTGGATGGTACTACCATCCAGAGTACTGTCATAAATCCAAAGATAAAAAGCAGACCTCCAGCAGACCCATTCGTGGGTAGGCAACGCGATCAACAACCAAGGACAGGCGACCGAACCGAGGAGTAAGTCTCGCCTGTAGCTACTCGCTGAAGGTTATCCAAGGATTTGACAGTCCTAAGTAAATAATAAACCATCTGATATAAATCATCACTTAGTGTCTGCAAGTCACTATTGATAAGTCTATATATTTAGGTCATGGGTTTCAATCAGTAAAACCCCAGATATTGACCATGCACATATCTTCACAGAAACACCATGAAAAATATCAATTTCGATTTCATGAGTGATAGTGAGATGTCTTACAGTAGAGTTGTGAAAGGCGTATACATCACAGTTTACACCGAGACTTATATATATATATA
>LGRX02020073.1:0-14646 GCA_001247695.2 Cymbomonas tetramitiformis
AAGGGGTTCCGAAGGCTTGGATGCACCTTGGAATCCATCAAACGCAAGTTCCGAAGCGGTTCCAAACCATTGGACTAAGCCTGGACCCCATAAGATATCACTTCCATAATCGTTCCAAAGGCTTGGACGGTCTTGAACTGCACGTAGCAAGAATGATCGGTCCAGAGAATTATCAGTCTATATGTCAAGCACTTGATCATAGCGTTCCGCTCTCAGATCGGGAAGTTCCAAGGGCTTGGAATTTCGGAACACGCTCCCGTGTTGCCCAGAGACTGGGCCTATGGGGTTCCAAGGGCTTGGAATCTTTTGAAACCCACGCTCGTGCTGCGCAGAGACCGGTCCTATGGGGTTCCAAGCCGTGGAGCCTCCGGGCTCGAGCTTCATTCCTCGTACTAACAAGGTCCAAGGGCTTGGAATCTTTTGAAACCCACGCCCGTGCTGCGCAGAGACCGATCCTATGGGGTTCCAAGCCGTTGAGCCTCCGGGTTTGAGCTTCATTCCTCGTACTAACAAGGTCCAAGGGCTTGGAATCTTTTGAAACCCTCGCACGTGCTGCGCTGAGACCGGTCCAATGGGGTTCCAAGCCGTTGAGCCTCCGGGTTCGAGCTTCATTACTCGTACTAGCAAGTTCCAAAGGCTTGGAATCTTTTGAAACCACTCCCGTGCTGCGCGGAGACCGGTCCAATGGGGTTCCAAGCCGTTGAACCTCCGATTTCAGACTGCCGACCTCAGACTGGAAAGTTCCAAAGGCTTGGAATTGTCTAAAATGAATTCCAAACCGTTGGAACCGCCTTGGACCGACGACTTCGGTCATACGTAATCCGAGGACATAGGTCCAACGGCTTGGAATCGACCAGGACCCATTGGACTAACAAATTTCGGTCCAGCCCCTTGGAACCCCGTAGGACCATCGGCTTGGAACCCCATAGGACTCCTAGGGGAAAAGCCAAAGCTTCACCTTGCAATTCCCGGCGGTTTCCAAAGGCTTGGAATGTTACCAAATATTTTCAGGACGGTTCCGGGCGCCCGGAATGGTGCCGTCCAAGCCTTTGGAATAATCCCTATTTTGTAGGGCCTTCTGGCCATCAAGATCAACCAGTTCGACCCGTCGCGGGCTATCGCCGCCTTCAACGCCGCTCTCCGGTCCGCTCGGCGGAAGAGCACACTCGACGACAAGGAGGTCAAGTCCCTCTTCATCAAGTCGCTCGACCCGGTTTTCTACGCCCCAGTCGTCAACCGGCTCCTGTTACACGACCAACGTGCGGCGGAGTCCCTTGCCACCATTCAGCAATGGACCCGTGAGTGCTACGCACAACACGGGACGGAGTCGCACGTCTCGCCAGCTACGCGCACAGTCTCCGCCCTCACCCATTCTACACATTTGGGGAGTTTGGGAGTTTTGGGAGTTGGGGAGTTTTACAATGGGAGGCCCTGAAAAAACTGAAAATTTGACCGAATCTAGGGTTTAAGATTTTCCCGAGTGGAATGTAATTTTATTTAATTTTCCGGTTGTTTTAGGGTTTAAGAAATATTCCTGATTTTCAATAAAAAAATCATCTTTTTCAGCCTGAAATAAGGAAGGTTTATGGGGTTTTTGTGTTAAGAAAACATAAATTTTCAATTGAAGTTCTACAATATTTTACGCATTTTTAAGCTTCAAATTTTTTTCGAAACTCGGTAGCAAAAATGATACTTTATACGTCTGATTTTTATGAAATATGTTTTTGGGGGTTCATCGATGAACCCCTTTTTTTTTCTAGTTTTATATGAATTTCAGGCCTTTTTGGGTTTTGGGGAGTTTTACAAGGGGAGACCCTGAAAAAATTGAAAATTTGACCGAATCTAGGGTTTAAGATTTTCCCAAGTTGAATGTAATTTTATTTAATTTCCCGGTTGTTTTAGGGTTTAAGAAATATTCCTGATTTTCACTAAAGAAATTATCTTTTTCACCCTGAATTAAGGAAGATTTATGGGGTTTTTTGTGTTAAGAAAACATAAATTTTTAATTGAACTTGTACAATATTTCACGCATTTTTAAGCTAATTTATTTTTTTTGAAAATCTGTAGCAAAATGATACTTTTTACGTCTGCTTTCATGAATTATTTTTTGGGGGGTTCATCGATGAACCAATATAATTTTTTTCAGTTTTCTATGATTTTCAGGCCTTTTCGGCGTTTTTTTAAAATTTGAAAATTTTGGAAAAAACCCAGAATTTTTCTACACTTTCAGGAATATCTTTGGTTGGCTTTGTTCCTATTTTATGGGGGTTGCCCCGTTTTTTCCCCTTATTTCAGGCATAAAACAGCCGACTACCGCTAGGTCACCAACTCCAGTTACGACGCGCGCCCGGACTTCTCTTAAATACCGAAGAACACGGACAGAAAAAATTAAACACGCAAACACTTAAACGCTTTGGACGCTTGTACTATTCACTAGATTAGAACGCTTGTTCACGTAAAATATAAAGCTTCAAATCAATATTCAAAGCAAAGTTACCGGCGCGCATGTTTTGCCTCCAGAGTTTAACACGACTTCACCCTTTCTTGTGCCCTTCGCCCCATCGCCTACTCGTCTTCGTGCATTGACCAACTACGTTCTCCATTGGTTTTTCACGTGCTTTCGCGGACCACTACTAACCACAAGTCCCGGTGGCCGGCCCCCCAGTTCGGTTCAAAACATACTTCTCGCCAAGATCCCTAACTAACTTTCACATTATCCCTGGACACTCAGTCGCATATTTCCCAATGTGTGGTACCTGTGGAAAAACAATTACGTTAGTCCAAAGCCCAACAAACCGTGCAAACAACAATGTCGCTTTCGTACCTGAGTTACTGCTCTTGAAAGGTCAAGGCCCCAGCTCCAAGCCGTTGTTCCCTAGTTAGTGACAACCCATGTGCCACAACCAGGTCCGTAGGTGAAGGCGGTACATCACAGTAGTTGGGCAATACCGTAGCGCAACACTGGTGGAGAAGACAGAATTGAAACTTGTGGTTTACCCACTGACCATTCACCTTGCGCCGACCCATGACCACCACCCTTGGGCCATCCTTTGAAAGGATGGGCTGGGATTGCTTGTGGGTCTTCGCTGTCACGCAACCCTTGCGGGACTCGGAGGCCGCGCATCTTGCTTTCCTACCGGTACCGGGCACCACCATCCATTGCCCGTAGGCCAGTTCCTCACTCCCGACACGATCGCCGGTGGTGAGGCGGGATCCCAGCGCCGTTAAGATGTCGTCGATCTCCTCCGTGGTAAACCCCGATTGCACGTAAAATGCATGTCCAGGTTTGAACCCCGCGCGGAATAGGAGGGTGGACAGGCACAAGCAAAGCTTCACCGAAGTCGACCTTCCCACGCGAGTCATCGTTTGGCGCCATGAGTAGCATGAGCAGCTGATGCGTTGTTGCGCCGCCCGGGCCAGATGACCAAATATCACCCGCGAGGGTTCACCTCGACCAGAGGACAAGGTGTAACTGCGGTCCAGGAAGCCGTCGTGTCTTCCACGTGCGGTTAAACGGACGGTGGGTTGGCCAACCTGTATCACTTTCAAGCGCTTGTCAGGCTGCAAGAACATGCGAGCCAACATTTGCGCGTGGCCTTTCGTGGTGCTTGTCTGGTACCGCACCTCGTCCAAAGACCCGACGGACACGCGGCGAGTGTCCACGTAGCGATGTTCGGAATGAAAGTGCACCGCGGTCTCCAAATATTGCACCACGAGAGCCTCGTCCACCTCTTGGGAAGACTGCCAAACATAACGGGCGGCCGGGTCCTCGGTGTTTGGGTCGAACTGCCATTGGAACTCCAAAGGGTTCTCGAGGCATGCCCGCACCAACTTGATGGCCGGAGTCGGCGTTCCAGGCTCGTCGATCGTCACCCTAGTCTTAGTCCTCTTCCCCATCGATCGGACTTGGTTTGGTCGGTGACTGCGTGTCTCCGTCGTCACTGGACCAGGAGTGACATATATTTCACGCACCTCCTCAAGGACGTCGTACGCGGTGTGGCGTGCGCGTTGCATGGCGGTGTACACCCTTCGCCGCTCATCGTAGAGGGTGTTCGTGCGGGAGTCCCGCTGGCTGTGGCCACCTTCTCCTACGTGCTCCAACCAGGCGGACTGAGTGATGTACGTCACGTTCTCCAGGTGCAAGAACTCGGAGGCCGGCAGATTCACGCCGATCAGTTTGCCGTCCTTGGAGAAGAGTTGCTCCGCCGGGTTAGCCCCTTTGCTTTGTGTGAAAAGCTGCAGGGTGCGTTCGCCTTCACCTTCGTAAAATAAAACGAGCGAAGACAAAGAGGATTGCACGCTCTTGCTCTCTTGCTCCATGATGAAGTCGAAGAGGCGCGCACGTGCGTCCATCACACGTCTGGGGGCTTGTGCTTCGTACCACCGTGTGAACAGTGTCCGGAACTGGGTCTCCTCGAAACTCTTGTCCAAACACCGAGCGTGTATCCCCATGTTCGCAACGAGGTGCAAGTCACAGCCTTTCTCCAACGAGTTGCCCGCCTCGTCCCGCGTCATGTACTTCTTTCGGTCCTCCCGGCGCATGAACTTGTTGTAGTTCAAGCGGATGCCGATCCAGCCTCCGCCACCCGCGTCACGGACGAAACCGACGGGACGAAAGCAAATCTCACCTTTTGGGTTGGTCTTTACCCAAACCTCCTTGTCTCGATATTTCGCGAAGTCGGCGTCCTCCATGGCCACCGTCCGGCAAGCGTAGTCGATGCCTTGCCACATCTTCTCCTCATCCACACCGCGTTCACCCGCCGGCAGCACGAAGGTTGCTAGTTTTATCAACCCAATTCCGGGCACGACCGTTGCAACCTTCTCGACAACGCGACCGTTAATGCAGCTGTGGCCACCATCAGAACATGCGTAGCAACCGATGAACGGAGGCTTGCCGAGAATGCGGTCCATCAACAGCATGATCTTCGCGGGGGACCACGGCAAGTCCAGGGGGCACATGAACCAGTTCAGAGGTGCGGTGTCGAAAAGAAGAGTACGGTATCCCTTTGAGTCTAGGATCCGTTTCATTTCCTTGACCTCGTCATCAGCAGCACGCTCGGGGGCACGTTGAGTCGCACGGTGTTCTTTCATCACGTCGCGGACGGCGCGAGCGTCTTGCATTTCGCGGGCCACCTAAAATGGAACCATGCATTAAGAATAACATGTCCCCGACGTATAACGGAAAGGTAACACAAAAATAGGGCGATACCTTGTACACGTCGATGGGAGAGCCGTCCGGAGAGGAAAGCATCTTCTCGAAGGCAACCGTTGTGGCGGAGTTCTTCAGCTTCTCGGAAGTGAAGCGACCACCGAAAACGGGAAGGGCTTCTTTGATGGCGTCTTGGGTTTCTTTGGAAACAACGGCCTTCCCCTTTTTATCCATGGGTTGGCAGGCATGGGTGCCTTCGTGTTTAAAGAGCAGTAGGTGGCCTTCGGCTGCGGGAAGGTCGATGCGGACCAAAGTAGCCCGGGCACCACAGGTAATAACTTCCATGGGTTCTTGACATTTTTTGCATGGAGGGCCTTCAATCTGAAAGAAGAAAAGAAAAGCGTAAGGTCCTACTGGAAAAGTGGGGAAAGTGTACGGGAAAACCTTGGGATTAAAATACCTCAACGCCGAGGAAAGCGGAAGCGGAGCGTTTGCCACGTTGTTGAGAACTTGTCTGAACGAACTCTTTGTCATGGGTTTTAAAGAAAGAGCACTCCGTATTCCTGCAAAGTTTTTCTCCAAGGCAGTTTTGAAGTCGAACTTGAGAGTTGCAGTCCTTGACAGCATCTTGTCGGGTTACCTCCGCCCAAGTTGTGGCGCAGGCGTGGGACCAAGAACGGTTCGTGACATGGAAGTCAAGTTTGTTCAGCGGTAGACCGCCCTTCCCGGTTGGTTTAGGAAGAGGTGAGGACATGTGGTGACCAAAAGTTACATTGCCATCGACGTCGAAGGGGACCTTGTTCACACGTTTGCAATCTGCGGGCCACTTAAAAGAAGAGGCGTGACTGGAAGTCGAGTCGGACTTGGAAAGGTTTGTCGAAGCGACGGACTCCGTGGGCTTGGGCTTCGTGTTTGGTGAGAACCGGGGAGTCTTGCACTCGCCGGTGTAAATAATGTCTTCTTCATCATCGCTGTCATCGCTTTCGCTGTCGCTTACCAAGATTGGCATGTTGTCGTCGGTAGGAGTACCGTACACATTGTGCAAGAAGCCCGCGTGAACGGGAAACAGGTCCAAAGAGCAAGCAACGGAGTCATCGTACTCGGAGGTGACGGAAAGATCTTCTTTCTTGTCAAGACTAAAAACATTGCAAAGTGTGTCGCTAGTCACAAAAGGGTCTCCAAGATGCCAAACAATAGGAATTTCACGAACGACATCCCCGGTTTCAAGGCAGCGAAAAGTAACAAATTGAGTGGACATTGCATTAGCCCTAGGAAGTCGGTAAAATAAATGCACTCCCGAAGTGAAAGTGTCGAGGAGAGGCCTTAAAAAACTCTAGTCGCCAAAATAAAAGGCGACGCCGAAATAAAATCGAGTCGAGGCGACGGCTGGGAAATTTTCGAGTCGAGTCGAGAACGACACCGACCAAACGAGTCTAGCTGTTTCGGAAAGAGAGGCGAAGGAAAAAATCGAGTCGAGTGTCGAGTCGAGGCGAAACCTTCAAAATATTCGACTCGAGGAAACGCTTTGAAAATTTAAAAAAAAATATCGAGGCGAAAAAATATCGAGTCGAGAACGACACTGACCAAAGGAGTCGACGTGTTTCGGAAAGAGAAGTCGAAGAAAACCTGAAGACAGTTGAGAGCTAGTAAAGAACTCTAGCCGCCAAATAAAAAGCGCAAAGATTTAAAGTCAAAAGAAACAAGCAAAGATGCCTGCAAAAAAAGGAACCACCAAGAAGTCCGGGGATGGCAACACGGAAAGGTTGGTTTACGCGGACGTGATGGAACAGCGTTTCGTTGAGCAGAAAGTGCTGAAGCTCGCGGACTGCTCTTTCGCTGACAACCCAAGAGGACACAATCACAACGGTGTCAACGTGGAGAAGTCCGTTGAGAAAAACGGCATCGACCTTTCCCAAACCATGATCTGGCGCCGCGCCAAAAAAGGAGATCCTAAGGCCCACGGGTAAGTTTCACTAAACCTTCTTGAAGAACTGCGCTGACAAAAGGTAGAAGAGACAAGTGTGAAAAAGCGTTCATCGATGAACGCTTTTTAAAAAACACTGCTAAAGAAACAAGTGTTTTAACAGGTTTAAAGAAAAGTGTTCATCGATGAACGCTTTCTTTATTTTGTTTCTGAAGCTTGAGTATTTTAAACTGTTTTTAAGAAAGCGTTCATCGATGAGCGCTTTTCTTAGTTTTCCTTGTATTTTTCCTAAAACTTTGCGGTTTGGAGTTGCAAAAGCTGCGATATTTCTGTGTGATTCAGCTTTTTTCTCAGGAAAAATACAAGGAAAACTAAGAAAAGCGTTCATCGATGAACAAAAAGAGTTTAAAATACTCAAGCTTCAGAAACAAAATAAAGAAAGCGTTCATCGATGAACACTTTTCTTTAAACCGGTCAAAACACTTGTTTCTTTAGCAGTGTTTTTTAAAAAGCGTTCATCGATGAACGCTTTTGCGTTCATCGATGAACGCTTTTCTTATTCAGCAAAAAAAGGTTAGTGCTTGAACTCTTCTTGGTTTTGCATGGTGACTTTCTTCTTGTTTATTTGCTGTTCACCTGCAGGTCTACTGACTCCCTTCAGGACTCTTGCTCCTAAAGTTTTCTTTCTTGTCTTTTAATTTGTTGCAGAGATCTGTTTAAAGGCGTGCGCGCCTTTCAAAGAAGACGTGCAATGAACCGAGAAGCTGAAAGAATTAGGATCAACAAAGAAATTACTAGACGTAGGCGTTGCATTTTAGACAGGGGGGTTTAAGCTAGTGTTGCTTGAAGATGTTACATCCTCAGAAGATGAGGAAGATTCTTGCAGGAAGAACCATGTTCCCATTAGCTGGTATAATGTTCCAAACGTGGCAGTAGCTAAGAGGAGACTCAAGAATAAAAAAGACGCTGAGCGAAACGCAAAAATACGTAGGACGCAATGTCCTTTGTGGATGCTAGACAGCCAGTGGTAGCTTTAGCTGAAGTAAACACTTTATATATTTTTTTATAAATAGTTTCTCTAACCCTTTAACCCATGTTCTTTGTCGTTTTAAATGGCGTGCTGTGTTTGTTTTTGTTTTCAGTAAGCGGTACATTGCCATTGACGGACATGGTAGGCACGAGTTTTTCACTCGTGCCTTCCAAGATGGCGCCGTGGTAGGCGGAAAAAAACTAGAGGCCCGGGACAAAAGGTTTCTGGAATGCAACGTCATCGTGGTGTCGGAGGACATCACCAAGGAGGAGGTTACATGCCTCGCCCTCTCGCGCATCGTCCAGAACGAGAAGGGGTCCAAGAAAAAAACTTTTTTCGACGACTACACCTCCTTCAAATGGCTGATGTCCTCCATTGACAAGACCGTGGCCAAACCACAGAAGTTGGTTGTTTTGTTCTCTCACATCGACCCTTCGTTATACTCGTTGATGTTCTTCAAGAGGATGGCCCACATCCACGAAAAGGTGATCGGGCCCGACGAGCGGCTGGAGGCCTTGCTTCGCGAGAACTGCGAAGCTTTGGGGAAGGATTCCCCCTTCGGCTTCAACTCCTTGTTCGACAACAAGGAATTCCAACGTCTTAATCCGACACAAAGATATCAGGTACGGTGGAAGCCGGTCTTTATTTTATTGTGTTACATGCAACCATCACGCCTGAAGACAAACACATGTCTCAGGTTTTCCTGAAAGTGAACGAGAACGTCAAGTTCGCCGTGAAGGACGAGAATGGCGAGCTCCACTTGAAGAAGAAGAAGCAATGCGCGACTTTGGGCTTCGTCGGAACCACACGCGCCTTCACGGACTTGTGTTCGTTTGTGCTGCTTCGTCAAGAAGTCCGCTCACAGCTAGAGCTTCAAAGCTCTAAGGGGAAGGCGAAAAAAACTGAAGAGGCGTCCAAGTTCTTGGAGGACATGAGCGCCGGAAAGTAAGTCCATCTACCACGGTTTGGTTAAAGCCGTGAACTATTTTTTTATGCGGAAAGGTGATGGGTGTTAAACTTTTGTTTACAGGTACGATGGTACTTTCTTCGACGCCAACGAGACTTGCTCCAAGACCAGTAACTTGCCTCGCCTGAACCGGGATGTCGAGCCGAAAGTCGTGCAGGACATGCTGAAGAAGCACAACGAGATGGTTGAGTGGGAGGAGACTGCTGTGGAGGCTCAGGAGAGTGGCGTCGAGACCCTTGCGGAAGTTGCAGCTGGTGAGACGGGTGGGGATGTTGAAGAGGAAAAGGAAGAGACGCAGGAAGGTGCGTCGGTTGGGGATGATGACGAGGTAGGCGATGGGGATGAGGAGGTAGAAGGTGAGGAACCGGTTGGTGAGGAAGATGGTCAGGAGAACGAGGAGGAGGAGAACGAAGAGGAAGAGGAGGGCGATGAGGAGGGCGATGAGGAGGAGGATGGAAAGTTTGACTTTGAAAAGGAGTCGGATGAGGTTCGTGAAACACGTGAAGATCGGAAGCGGAAGAGACAGGAAGTGGCGGATTGGTTTGCGGCGGAGGACGCGGGGGAACATGTCCCAAAATCAAAGAAGCAGAGAAAGGATCTAACTAAGAAGAGGGCGGAGATGGGGAAGCTACGTCAAGAGTTGCAGGCCTTTGAGGAGGAGGATGCCGCTTACGCGGCTTGGCTTAGCGACAAGGAGAAACAGAAGGATGAGCAGGACATGGAGGACGACCCGGCCCCCTGCGCGGAATGGATGAAGCCTTGGGTTGGGGTGTCGCGAGGGAACCCGGACTACGAAGGGTTGCGACAATGGAAGATGGCAGGCGGAACGCTCCGAAATGGAACGCAGCAGAAGGGACCGGTGAAGGAGAGCATTGAGATTGGGCAGTTCTTGAAGATGAATGAGGAGGCGTTGAAGCCTGGTGTACGGCATCATGTGCACAATATTGTGTCCGTGGAGGTGCCGAAGGTGGTAGCGGTGAAGAACCGTGGCGTGACGCGTGGCACGAAGGTGAAGGATGAGAAGGTGGAGTACGTCTTGGAGTTAATCCATCAACACGGACATGCCGAGTCTGAGAAGTTGTTGGTGTTGACATCGGTTGCCATGAACTCCCAAGGCATCCCGCTGTTGCAGCTGTACTTCGGCGAAGCTCTCGGGGCCATGGACGTCATCACGCACAACGCGGCGGAAGATAAGTTTTGTGTGGCGGCGGTCATCACGGATGTTCCGTGGGGCCATGAGAGCAAGACCGGGTACAACACGAAGGTGGATTGGGATGCGTTCGCAGTCAAGTTGGACGAGCTGTGCGCGAACAACGATGGCATGTCTGAGGTTCATAAATACGCCGATCTGGGGAAAGGTGGACGGAGACACCATTGTGTGTGCCTTAGGCGACAGTGAAGCCCTTCGAGCTTTGGAGGCGGGCTGGAAGGCGTTGAAGCACCCGGTAGGATCGATGTAACACTTGTTGCTTTGAAGGCACCCTTTTATTTTTGTTTTTTTGTTACGTTTCTTAAAGGGAGGGAAAAGGGGGGAAGGATCACAGGTGTACAAGACAATGCCGGGGTACATCGTGACGGAGGGGAACCGCAACAACGCGACTTTCACGAACACTCCAAAGTCCGTGGGACACCAGTACACGACTTTTGCACGGAAGCTGGAGGCTCCGAAGTTGGACTTCAAGACCAGCATCCAAACCAGGGGGCAGCAATGTAAGGACCTTGACTTTGATTATTTCCCGCTGAATTGTTGGACTGGAAACATTTTGCGTGCCCTAAGTTACCAAGAGGTGAAGGCTTTTGAGAAGGCCTTGGAAAAGCACCTGGCTGAGAGCTGGGAACCAAGCTGGAAGGAAATGGATGAGGAGCAGAGGATGGACATCGTTCAGACCGAGGTAGAACATCAGGCACGACCTTTCCAAGCTGTTCAAGTGCAGGATACCTTCAAGCACGATTGCGCCGTAGTGGGATGCTTGAAGGGCGGTAAGCCCTGCGAAGAGCATGGCAAGACCTTGGTGGTGGGACAGAAAAAGGTGGAGCTCATGGAGCTGTTGGTGGAGCGGTACACAACCGACATCGACATGGTGGTGCTGGACCCGTTCATGGGAAGTGGTGCGTGTCATTGTGGATGCATTGGTTTTGCCGCGAGGGACACGCCGGGGTATTGAAAGATGTTAAGTGTTCGGCAGGAACCACTGGGATTGGAGCGCTTCGCATGGGACGCGCCTTCATCGGCGTGGAGAGGAAGCGTGCAAACTTCATTAGCGCGGTGCACTATTTATCTCACGCGGTGTTCTGCTGCGCGAAGCGCCATGTGGGGGATCTTGGATTGAGTGAGCCGTACCGGAAGATGAAAGTGACAAACGTGAAGTAGAACATCGAAAGTTCGTGAAAGTTAGTTAGGGATCTTGGCGGGGAAAGAAGTATGTTTTGAACCTAACTGGGGGGCCGGCCACCCGGACTTGTGGTTAGTAGTGGTCCGCGAAAGCACGTGAAAAACCAATGGAGAACGTAGTTGGTCAATGCACGAAGACGAGTAGGCGATGGGGCGAAGGGCACTAGAAAAGGTGAAGTCGTGTTAAACTCTGGAGGCAAAACATGCGCGCCGGTAACTTTGTTTTGAATATTGATTTGAAGCTGTATATTTCATGTGATATATAAATATAAAATATTCCTGAAATTGCAAAGAAATCGGGGTTTTTTGAAGAAATTTCAAAAAATTTAGAAAAACCCCCAAAAAGGGCATATAAAACTAGAAAAAATAAAAGGGGTTCATCGATGAACACCCAAAAACATATTTCATAAAAATCAGACGTATAAAGTGTGATTTTGCTACCGAGTTTCGAAAAAAATTTTGAAGCTGGAGAATGCGTGAAATATGGTACAAATTCAATGGAAAATTTTTGTTTTCTTAACACAAAAAACCCCATAAACTTTCCTTAATTCAGGCTGACAAAGATGATTTTTTTAGTTAAAATCGGGAATATTTCATAAACCCTAAAACAACCGGGAAATTAAATAAAATTACATTCAACTCGGGAAAATCTTAAACCCTAGATTCGGTCAAATTTTCGATTTTTTCAGGGCCTCCGCTTGTAAAACTCCCCAACACCCAAAAAGGCCCGAAATTCATATAAAACTAGGAAAAATAAAAGGGGTTCATCGATGAACCCCCAAAAACATTTTTCATAAAAATCAGACGTAAAAAGTTTCATTTTGCTACCGAGTTTCGAAAAAAAATTTGAAGCTTAAAAATGCGTGAAATATTATACAAGTTCAATGGAAAATTTATGTTTTCTTAACACAAAAAACCCCATAAACCTTCCTTAATTCAGGCTGAAAAAGATGATTTCTTTCGTGAAAATTAGGAATATTTCTTAAACCCTAAATCAACCGGAAAATTAAATAAAATTACATTCCACTCGGGAAAATCTTAAACCCTAGATTCGGTCAAATTTTCGATTTTTTTAGGGCCTCCCATTGTAAAACTCCCGAACTCCCGAAACTCCCAAACTCCCCAATTGCGTTTGGTGGCCCTCACCATGGTCAGGCAGAGCGACGACGAGGACTACAGGACCGTCTTCGGCGAGCTCCGCGACCAAATCTACGACATGAAGAAGGAGCTGAAAGCCCTCCACAACCGTCTCGACGACACGAAGGGCTACACGCCCCGCAACGACAAGAAGAACGCCATCGGGCGCGGTGGACATGGTGACGGCTACCGCTTCGGGGCGAAGCCCCTCGCCGAGCGTGGCAACTTCCCGCAGGCCTTCCGTGGGAAGTCTTCGGGTAAAGTGGCTTTCCACAAGCCCACCGGTACGTGCGTTCCGTTGTGCCGACACCCGGCATGCTCCGCTACGGCGGAAAAGCATTGGCATCGAGACTGCCCGAACGGCGGGCCACGCGGACATGTTGGAGCACATGGTTTCAGCATTGCGGACGGCGAGAACGACGTGCTCGCCACGCTGTTCCAGCACGCCATGGACGACAACGACGCCGCCCGATTCGACGCCGTTTGCTACATTGCGGACGGCAAGCCGGAGCTCTACGACACCGCCTCCGCCTTCTCCTTCGCTGTCGCCGAGGAGCAGGTGCCCGACACCATCGACGAGTATCTGGAGTGCCGCCAACCCGCTGACACCCGCTCCGGGGTTTTCGCGGTTGGTGGTGCTACGAACATCCACAACTTCAAGATTCATGACGAGGTCCGTGCCGACGCTCTGGACGCGCCACCACCGCCGGCACCACACTCCGCTCCGCAGTCGGTGGTGTCCGACGAGGGCATGTACCCCGTCAGCGCGCTGCACGCGCACGAGCCACACGCGGCCTTCATGGACAAGTTCGCGTGCAACTTGGACATCGCGGGGCCGGAGCCGACCCTCGCCATGCACCACATGGGCCCCGTCGCGCCCGTGGACTCCGTCTCCGTAACGGCAGGCGACTCCGTGGGTGGCGACGAGTGTCTTCCGCCTCCACGGCGGGCTCTGGGATGCGGCAGACCACCGATGGGTTTTGGACTCTCCGCCCTAACGTCTCTCGCGATCTGTTTCCTATTTGTTGTTTGTACAACTGCCGCGCCCTCACGTGATCACTCCGCGCCGGCATCTTCAGCGGCGGAGCACACCGGCGACGAGGTCGGTGGTGCTGGTGTGCTGACGCCCACAGCCATCCCGCTGGATCTCTACTGGCGACCGGAGGGCTGGTACCCAAGCTGGTACCGGACTGGTCAATGGTCCGGATGGGCGTGGCTCCCGGGCCCCCCGCGACCACCTGAGGCAGCTCCGATTGTTGCCGAGCCGCCCTCACCGGGTGGTGCTCCGCCATCACCTGACGACGTGCCACCCGCCTGGGCCGATGGAACCGACGATGAACTTTATTCTTCAATTCAAAGCCGGACCGAGCTGGTTGCACCGGGTGCGACTACCCGCACCGACATCGGGACATCTTCAATTCTCTCAATTTGCTCTACGCATGATTTGTCAGGCAGTGGTACCAGCTCTCCTGGGCGCTGTGACAGTGGCACCGGCTCTCCCGGGCACTTTCGACGTGGCTAGAGTTGCAATTGAGAATAGCCTGCCTCCAGACTGGTGTACTGTTGGTTCAGGTTGCCCCAAGATGGGCTTAGTTTAGGGTTTTAACTGTATCTGTATTCTGCAATATGCCAACTGACTGCTAGTTTCGGGAGTTACCCTGCCAGAAAGGACAGGTTCTCCTGTAGGATGCTTATTTCCGCCGAAGCTGAGTAGGTGTTTGTTTCAGTTCCGTGACCACCTAGTTTGCCAGTCACCACCCTAGGTGGTGTGCTGGAAGTGACGCCCCGACTGTCATTCCTATAGTTAGGGTGTATGACTGTCACCGGTCCCGGAACCCTAGACCCCGAACATATAACGGGAAGACTCGGTATTCTCTCGATCCGTTTATCTATTCTGATTACCACACTCCGAATATACAGTCAAGCCGATATATTCAGCAAGTTTCATATTTTCTAACTTTGCTGCGTAGGTCAGATGATGCAATTCAGGTCCACCCGGGCTGTAGCGAGAACCGCAAGACCGGCCGATGAGAATTTGGACCGGGAG
>LGRX02020078.1:0-11919 GCA_001247695.2 Cymbomonas tetramitiformis
ACTGTGCGCCCAATGCTGCTGAGAATGCCCAACTCGTGTTGCTGCTGTGAATGCTCTGGAACTCTGCTGTGAATGCCCAACTCGTGCTGCTGCTGTATATCCCTAGCATGATCTGGTGCGTTTGCATATGACTGACTAGAAACCTTTGCATGTGTTGGTTTCAGGTGGCGATGGAGTCGTGCAATAGTAGTCTTAGTGATAGTAAGCCCCTAGAATCCTCTAGTTGTAGGCAGCCCATAGAATCTTGAAATGGTAGGTAGTTTAGTTGTATTCAAATGTATTATACTTCTTGAGTTTCCTTAGGGTGGATAGATATAAGCATAGTTATGGTGTGTTCTGTGAGACTGATTTTTTACCTCAGTTGCAATAAGCATTTCACTGCCTTCGCACAGTGAGTGCATAGTGCATATTTGTGTGATTCTGATCCAAACTGTCTCGATGCCAGACCGCTAGTCTCCTTTGGAAGTCTATGTGCGAGGTTGACGACAGCCAGTTGACACAAATATGCATCTTCAGAAATAGATTGTTGTTTGATATCGTTTTCCAAATTAGTAACTTACTCGATAGTTTAATTTTCGCAGTAGAGTCCCGGCGATACCGAGTGAACGTTTGCAAGCAAATACAACGCGGATGGAGGGGCAATGTGAACCTGGCTTTGCGAGAGTTGCCTATTTCGACGAGCGCCTATTCGCGATTTATCCGAGCGCGGTCAGTACCAACCCCTTTGGCCCAGAATGGGGTGTAGTTCGGGGCACAAGGTTCGGAATATTTGTTGTATCTGCCAGACGTCGAAACCCGTTAGAAGCGATGAAGGCACTATTGGAAGATATACTTGATTTGCCATGGTTGATGTGGGAGTTGTATGGAATGTCCTACATAATTGGTTTGCCTGATTTCTCAATTGAGCTTTTGGCATTGCTGGAGTATGATGTCTCTTACCCATCTTTATGTTGGCTGCAGCCAACATAAAACCCAAAGTTCCGAAGCATATCACGCATGGTTAATGATAAATATTGCTCCAAAGCAATGTTGTTTGAAGGACTACTAGACCTTTAAAAGATTGTCAATACGTGGTATACCTTCTTACACCCATGGGGGCTTGCATAATTGTGGCCTAGAGTTGGGGTATGATCGCGAAAATGCAAAATGCTCCTTGTGTTGGCTGCAGCCAACATAAGAAAATTGTGCAATGTGAGCGGCATGAGAAGGGCATTGAAAAATTGAACACCTATGTTGTCAAGATCTCGAGCTGCTCTTTCTTGAGTGTTTTGTCAAAACTTTCATCCGAGTTCATCTTGACCCTCAAAATATCGATCGAAGTAACATGGGTATGTAGACACCCAAAATTCCTTGGAAATTCCACAAATTTTCACATTCTCTTGAATATTAACCCAAATTCTCGCCGATGATTTCGAGCGTCCCAATGTTGTTAACGCATGTGTGAAAGAGAACATCCCCGCCGTCATTTTGAGCTAATAAAATGTACAATCCGGTTTTTAACAAGAATTTTTCATTCTCACCCATTGGGGTTTTTTTTTAATTATTTTTTTGGGAAAAGGCGCAACGGGAATCGAACCCTAGTCTCTCGAATTCATGACGAGTATGTTACCACTACACTATTGCGCCATATTTGATGTTAATTATCCCCCCCCACCCCATTTATATACATTATTTTTACAAGCGATCTATAAATTTAATTATAGACGATCCGGTACCTCTTTCGAGCCCGCTGGATCTGTAGTCGACGTCGAGGGCTATCGTACGAAACACGTCCCAGTGACTGCCGCAACTCAAAGTTTTTAACAAGAATTTTTCATTCTCACCCATTGGGTTTTTAATTATTTTTTTGGGAAAAGGCGCAACGGGAATCGAACCCTAGTCTCTCGAATTCATGACGAGTATGTTACCACTACACTATTGCGCCATATTTGATGTTAATTATCCCCCCCCCACCCCATTTATATACATTATTTTTACAAGCGATCTATAAATTTAATTATAGACGATCCGGTACCTCTTTCGAGCCCGCTGGATCTGTAGTCGACGTCGAGGGCTATCGTACGAAACACGTCCCAGTGACTGCCGCAACTCAAAGTTTTTAACAAGAATTTTTCATTCTCACCCATTGGGGTTTTTTTTTTAATACCCCGAACAGCTCCCGGCATTGTCAGCAAGGCTTATGTTGGCTCCAACCAACATAAGGGGCCCTAATGTTGGCTATAGCCAACAGATGGGTAACAGACAATGAGAAATTCAAGTATCCTGTACGATGTGTTGGTGTTCCGGTTCCTTTATCATCTGAACGGTGCCACATCCATGCACCGGTTTTCATGTTCGTGGGGGAAACCCACAAACAACATTACACCCAATCTGGTTCTGAGGCATACCGCACAAGTCATTATCCCATTAGATGTGGACGTGACTTCATCCTTTGGACTAGGGATGAGCATCGGGTTAGAGATATTCGAAGATACCTTCGTGTGTTTGGACCGTGCCGGCATGGCTTTGGGGATACGCCATCCTATTTATTGTTAGCAAAGAGAGAAGATATTATTCGCAAATACTATCATAGTGGCAAAGGATTTCGCACCTATGGGGGGAGCTTTGGTGAAAGAGAGATGTTATTCGTTTATCGGGATCCTGTGTTTACTCGAATCACTCGAGATAGTTTCGAGGCACATACTCCATACTATTATGTGCATCCTCTAGATCAATTTTGTTTGTAACCTTCTAATTATTTCGACTTTCAGGTGTATTGATATCGGAATCTGCAAGATATATGTTCCCCTTTATCTTCTTGGTGGCGTTTGTGATATCTAGAATGGGCGATCAATCTCCGCCCGATCGTTTCGCACAACCATTACTTCCGGATCTCAACGCTGCCTTATCCGACGCCTCGATGTCGCCATCCCCCGGCTATGCCCCTCGCCGTAATGCTATCACGTCCCCCATCCCTTTTGCTCTATCGCCAACTACGCCTTCTAAGCGAAGCCCCGCCTTAGGGTCCGGAATGCAATGTGTGAAGAGACGGGGTAGGCCGCCGTCGAAAACCACGCCACGTACCCGCCGGCGTTTAAAAGACGCGACCCACTATGGGAGGCACTCGACGGGAGCACTTGATCCTCAACCCCACACCGGGGTTTCTCCCGTCAATTTGTTTCAAGCCTTTGGAGACGTGAAAGCGACCGCCATGAATCTTAACGACACGGATGTCGAAGATCTGCCGCATGTTGTCAGTGATAAGCTGCATCAATCTGTGGACAAGGCCAGCGAGGGCAACGTCGAGCCGAAAAACCGATCCTATTTACGCTTTTTACGACCTCCAGACGCGGGTGACCGTCCTGGAAAATGTAAGACTTCCAACACCGGCAAGTCGCGCGATCAAGAAAAAGAACGGGCAGCCTCGGGTATCGCGAGTGAAGGATTGGAACTAAGCGACTTGGATGTAGTGAAAGCCCTACGAAAGGCCGGTTTGCCGGGTGGCGTACGCGTTGGGGAGTATCACTCGGAAATGAGTTCGGCTGAGAAAACTGAGCATGTCGACCGCTATTTTGAGGGTCTGGAATCAATTCCTAATTTGATACATACCTGTCCGAACTGTTTGGAACGAGGTTGTGAGCATGGACTCCCTCATCCGGTGACCAACTTCTGCAAATCTTGTCAACAATACCCTTCTTTCATGTGCCCGGAGAACGGGTTGGATTTGGATATGAGGATGCCCGCGCATAATGCAACTGCCTGGCAAATCGAGTGGCATCGTTTACGGACCACATGGGGGACCTTGACTCCGATTGAAGAAGCTTTGATAAGCCCTATTATAACCATCACCTCGGTGTTCCAACTATCTGGCGGGCAGTTGGGATATTCTGGCTCGTGCATAAAATTTGTGAACGACATTTCACACGTGGCAAAGCAATTGCCCCGAGCGCCAAAAGACACGGGAATCGTTGTGTATAAAGTCCAGGGGAAGAACTTTGACACCTTCAAGTTGATGAGGGTGCGGAGAAATGCGGTACGAGAGTATCATGCGTTCTTTTGTACTTACCACTCATACTTCGAATCTGGCATCCTTGATCCATGGCGTCCTGGAGAATATCTCGTCCCCCCATTTCGTTTAGAGGATTTCGACGAGGAGACGTGGAGTGCATTACCCGAGGACGAGGTTCCTGAAGGACTTGATGTACGTGAATACGTCGAGGGCGGTAGTGATGCTTACGAGGAGGAGCAAGTTGTCGAGGACCATGAAACATCCGATGATCTTAAAGGTGACGCGAATGTGGAAAAAGAGCGGGACACGAACGTCAATTCAAGAGTGATGCGAGCATGGCTTCGGGATGGGATCGGAGTGCTCGCACGGGCGGTAGGAGCATTTTCTATTGATATTATCGGTATTGATATTGATTTGGACATGGACGTTGAGCGAGTCATCGGTATGTTGCACGGCAAGGAGAATGCTGCACAGAGTCGTTATGACTCTATCACGGTGGGGGAGCTTGGCAAGCACCTAAGTTCGGAGCCCTTAAATATCGGAGAGGCAGAAATCAACAAGGTGCAACTCAAAGTCATTTTTCTTGCTATTTTTTTTCGGTCGTGGTTGCGAATGAAACATGCCATGTTTGACAGATTATGTTGATGGAGGAGCTCGTCGATATCGTCAAGACATTCGACGTCGAGTTTCATGATAGTGGGCTTCCGCACAACATCACCTCTAGCATCGTCGAGCCTATGCCAGAGGCTGTGGATGACTTGAACGAGCTGCTAGGAGATGATCGCGTTGGGGAGGAACCATCATTGGGCCGAGGAACGACAAATAATCCCTTCACGATGCCCACTCATGGCAAACAACCGATTGCAGAGCAGCGCTCCCCCGGATATATCACACTAGCATTCCCGACGTTGTTTCCTCTTGGAAAAGGTGATTTCCACGAGGCTCGTAAGTCATCATTGACATGGTCTCAGTGGTCGCGACATTTGCAACACTTCTACGATGGCAGATTTGCACAGCATTCCCGATTTCCTTATTTCACT
Source organism: Cymbomonas tetramitiformis (assembly GCA_001247695.2). Taxonomy (NCBI): domain Eukaryota; kingdom Viridiplantae; phylum Chlorophyta; class Pyramimonadophyceae; order Pyramimonadales; family Pyramimonadaceae; genus Cymbomonas; species Cymbomonas tetramitiformis. Next base: position 5,029 of record LGRX02020078.1, read on the forward strand.
TTGAACACCCACGAGAGGGAGGTGGCGAACAAGCAAGCTGGGCTTTTCGCAGGACATAATGCGAATATGACCGTGGGGCAATTACGTGCGATGTCAAAGAAGAATAAGGAAGTTGTATTTTCGAATCTCACAAAATTTGGCGCTTCCCTACGCAACACACCTGGCTTCTATGGTAAGCGGCGCAAAGAGTTAATGGCGATGGCGGATCAAGTGGGTGATATGAACGTGTTCGCCACCAACTCGCACGCGGACACATTTTGCCCATATCTACACCGCTTCATCAAGCGTCATGTGGGCATTGAAGATGGCTCCGAGCGGGACCCCGAAGCGCCGGATTTAAGTGAGAGTCAGCGGCACTCTCGGCGTGTCGAGAACGTGAAGCATTTCCCTCACTTGGTCGCCCAATTCTTTCACTACAAAACCGAGCTATTCATCGAGCATATTTGCCGGGGCACACTCGGTGTGCAGGCGTATTGGGTTCGATATGAGTGGCAAAGCCGTGGATCTACGCACGCGCACTACTTCTTATGGCTGGAGGGTGCCCCAGATCTGGAGTTCTTGGATAAGATGGTGCATGATACCGTCTTTGAAAAGTATGGAAATACACAAGTTGATTTGAGTGAAGCACAAATGGAAGAGATCGCTGACATCCTTAACACAAAATCTTCTTTGGTGATGCGACAAGAGGAAAGCGTGGAAGGGGTGGATGACGATATGGCCCGTGAAATGCGAGATGCGTGTGAGTGGTGGGGACACCGTTGCTCCAGGCTGAATGAGGCATGGTGCGATGTGGAGGATCGGCCTGTTATCAACACGCCTTATCACCCGTCAACACGGATGCATACGCCAATGATGTGCGGATCATGCGAAGCTGGTGGCACGTCGTTGTCCGAGGAGATTTTGATGGATCGGGTAGCGCTAAAGAATAAGGTCAACCGACATACCGCGTGCAATCCGAACTATTGCCTTCGTCGTGACAAAAATGGTACATGATTTTGCCGCTTCCATTTTCCCCAAAAGCCCGAGGTCCCCAATATCGTGCACTTGCGTTGCAAAGCCGTAAGCGGCGGTATCCGATGGGAGCTGTATTTGCCTATGAATGATCCTCTCATGAACACCGTGAATGTTGAGCAAGCCGCCTCCCAAAGGGCCAACGTGGATTTCAAGCCGCTGATCGATCATTTCTCCGCCATCGAATACGCTACCAAGTATGCCACCAAGGCTGAGAAGGGCAGTGTCGACTTCGATTCCTTGTTGGCCCGCACCATGGATGATACGTCTCGTGCACCGGAAACTGTATTTGATGATGCCGATAATGCAAAGAGATTGTTTGCACGTTTCTTGATTCAGCAAATTGGAAGGAGGAATTGGAGCTCCCAAGAGGTAGCACATGTCAACATGGGTATTCGCACGGTGATCGCGTCTCACGACTTCGTGCACGTCTCTTTTGGGACCAAGTACGCCAAGGTGAGGGAGGATATCAACAAGGATACAGCACCGGATGAACGCGCTACCGAAGATAGTAAATGGGATCTATATCTTAAGAGGTTGGAGACTGTGCTGGCGAATGGAGTGGCAGGCGGGTTACCCGTAGCGGAGGTTGTCGAAGAAATCTCGTCCGACTCCTTTGCCGCCTTCTATCGGAAATGGAGGCATTGCAGTGCCGGGCGCAAAGGTGGACGGATGTTGATCAAGCGTGAGCGACCCACTGTGCTTTTGGTGAGTCCACGATTGCCGAGTTTTTGCAACGCAGCAGGCGATGCTCGTCGACCGGATTACTGCAAGTTCCAATTGATGACACATATGCCATTTTTGGACGGGGAAGCTTTCGAGCAGTACGTGTACACTGTGCATGATGGAGATTTCGAGGCGGCGTATGAATCATTCGTGTCTGACCCGGAAGCCGCAACCGGTATGGTGGGCGTAACGGCGCCGCGATGTTGTCGAGATGATTTCAGAGACATCCCTTTCGAGGAAGACGGGGAGGAGATCCCTTATGAAGTCCCTCATAACTTCGACGATGCGCACGTCGTGTATCAGGTATATATCCCACAAAAAATCGAATGATATTGGGGCGCATACTTACATTTCAGCTCGCATTGCGATCATTAAATTGTGTAATTTGTGTTCGATCCCTGTAATGCAGGTGAATCCGCACTTCAAGGAGTTCACAAGCAGAGATGGCGGGGATGCTACCGCTACTATTGATTGGGCGGCTCGCTCTAGAGAAATCTACACCCAAGAACAAATCGAAAGTGCGGATCGATGGCAACGGAGGCAAGCGGTGGATGCGGTGCGTCCAGAAGCGGCGAGAGTGGACATCATACAACTGAACCAATGACAATCTTTCGTGTTACGCGCGGTATTGGAGCATGCCAATCTACAAGTTACTGAGGGCACACGTGCCAAACCTTTCCTTGCGATCGGTAATGGCACGGCGGGCTCAGGAAAGACTTGGTTGATACGAGCGCTGAAACAAGAGCTAGGCGATGCATGCGAAGTGTTGGCGCCTACGGGCGTGGCCGCTGATAACATCGGGGGCGCGACTTACCACTCCAAGATCCCCGTGCCGCGCGCGAAGGTAGATCGTGAAGACATCCATGTGTCCGGACCTCGCCTGAAGCAGTTCGTTGCGGATTTCGTCGGGAAAAAATGGATTATCATCGACGAAATGAGCATGCTTGGTCGTCGCTCACTCGGGCACATTGATGAGTTGCTTAAACAACTCATGGGGAACGACGAGTGGTTTGGTGGGATGAATATTATTTTGGTGGGAGATCACGGGCAATTACCGCCCGTGAATGACTGTCGTGTTTTTGATGAGGCTGGAGTACGCTATCGTGGGCGCCATCTACAAAAGGCCCCTAAGTGGGCTTTGCGTGGGGTGGAAGCGTATGAGCACATGCACGCGGAGGGCCATGTTTTCTTTCTGGAGAAGGTGGAGCGCATCGATACCGTTGGCTTGGATGATGTTGGGATCGAACAATGTGAATGGTTTCGAGCGTTTCAATTGCGTGTGCGCGATGGAGTCGCTACCCATGATGACTATAGCCGGTTGAAGGCACTCATGTTTGCGAACGGCGCAACGGAGGCGACGATCAACCATGATTCCGATGTGTATCGCTTGGTGACCACGCGCGCTGCTAGGGATGAGAAAAATGCTGAGGCCTTGAAGAGGCATATCAATTGCGGCGCTCCCTTCATTAACATTCAAAGCCTCAACAGTAGCAAGGTTGCGGAGGAAGCGGATGAGGAGGATATGCGGCTTCCCCACGATCTCCCCATGTGTATCGGCGCGCGTATGATGATCACCTGGAACCTTTGCATCGCTCATAATTTGGTCAATGGCACTGTGGGATTGGTTCATGATATCATTTGCAACGCTCAAGGGCTTGCGGTGGCGGTGCTTTTATTGGTGAAGAAACGGACTCCGTCTCAAGATGGGTACTCGGGGCCTTCTTTCTTGGAGCGTGTAGAAGGTGTCGACATGGATAAGTATGCCGTCGTCGCCATCGGCCGGAAGGTTTCTCAGATTTATGATGGCGGTGCCATGCATGAGCGACAACAATTCCCATTAATGTTGGCTTGGGCTGTGACCATTCACAAAGCACAAGGGTTGACGCTCAATCGTGTAGTCATCGATGCTGGTGATGATGAGCGAAGCGTTGGGTTATTATTTGTTGCCCTCACTCGAGTTCGCCGACCTACTCACCTTGCCTTTCACCCATTTCCTGATGAATGCCGTATCACGACGACGATATCAAGGAAACCTGCCCTCGCAAAGCGCAAACAACACGAGATTCGTCTACGGCACATGTCAGTGCGCACCGCGCGGAGGTTGTCACATCTCAGCCCACCATCCACGGCTTTCATTCTGCCAGTCGACGTGACGCTAATCACCGAACCTTGTCATCCGGCACCACCAAAGGTATACACGATATTGCCCACTCTCTTGAAGCTCATCGTTAAAATTTGGCTCCGATAATTTGTGGCCTTTGGGAGCTCTATATATTTTCTAACCCTATCCGTCTAACCATATAGGCCGCAACGACCAAAATTAGGTCTAAGCAAGCGAAGAAGACGCGAGTTGCCACGACGACGCGGCCGCCACCCGATCTTACGGGCATTGATGGTCAATTACATGTTTTGCACCACACCTTCAAAAATATATTGGGTGATGGTAACTGTTTATTCTACGCGGTGGCTTTTGCGGCGGACTTGACCGATAGAGGAAACGATGTCCAGAAAGCAAGCTTTTTGCGGCGTGCCGCCGCAGGCATCTTATCGTCCGCCATTGGCCAAGTTTGGCGAATCGCGCCGGGAATGCAGGATACTATGGAAGAGTGGAGTGATCTTGTGGCCCGAGTTCAAAATGACCAACCCAATGCCACACGGGTTTACACTTACGGCGGTGATTATACTACTATACGCCTTCCTTGTATTTCGAGTCTACATATGCATCTCTCTTTTTGCTAGCACCACTCCGTGTTTGATTTTTTTGTGCCGATCGCAGGGGACTTCGCCATAAAGGCTTTGGCCGTTCATTTCAAACGGGATATATATTGCTTGCAACCAACCACTTATGCCCCGGATGGCACCGTCCAACAACGCTCAGATACCAAACTTTTTCATGCCGATCCGAATCATCTTCCCGTTTTCTCCATGCACACCACACGAGATGGGAGACAAATACCGCATCATAATGCGTACGCGCTTATTCCTTTCGACATTGCCAGGCAGACATTGTCAACTATAATGGCCGATCGCATGGATTCCTCGAAGCCGATATTGATTTCTCACAATGGCAGGATTGATAGGGGCGCCCATTACAGCAGCTCGTATATTTCTAGATAGTAGCGATGCGACATGATTCGTATATTATAGAATATAATTTGGATAGCCGTCCTGAGAATATCGGTGCAAGCCCCCAATAATTCTAGAATATTCTTGGTTGTAACACCTTGTAATAGAACATTTCTACTTGTAAATCTGAGCATTACGTATTGTGGGGTATTCAACTTCATACATCTGTGCGCATTTCAATAAGTAAACCCACCATTCCATGCGTGGGCCCTCGCGAGGGGGGCTCCAACCTCCGGTTTGGATATATTATATTTATAACAAATTACATATAAATGCCCAAATAATCGATTATTTATCGATTGTGCCGATTATCGATACCATTTTTCGGATATCGGATAGTATCGATACCAAAAAACCAAACCGATATAGAGCCCTGCTCCAGACCCGAAGGCAGTATACAGTGCCGTCAAATAACAGTCGGTCACTGTTGAGCACTGTCCATGCGTCCCACACTATTGCTGGAGCAACAACAACTTCTACATTGCATTCTGACAATTGATACAGTATTGATCAGTTCAATTGCATGTAACTCTCTCAGATCAGTAATTATATTGACATCTGATAGAGGTTGTTATGGACAACACACACACACACACATATGTGTGTGTGTGACACTGCTTTGATTCATTTATCAAGCTTTGTCCAGATCTACTTGGAATCTGAAGATATCATTTGATACTCTTTCAGTAAGTAGATGATAGGTTACTGACAAGTTATCACTTAAGTGACTGCACTTAAAGTTGATACACCTAATATATATCATTGGTCCACTTTCCATGGGTTTCAAACAGCAAAACCCATGTATGTGTGTAACCACACATGTTGACCATCACACATCTTCACTAAAATGCCATGAAAAATATCATGTGCAAAAGTGAGATAAGTTTCATGAGTTCTGTAAGTTGCACATCACACACACACCGCTATATATATACTTCAGTATATATATAAGTGGCCAGAAATGGTGAAAATGGGTAAAATCCCATTGCGGGAGATTTCAAAATTGAAAGTCGGACTCCATTTTTTCACGGATTATCATTTTATACCTATTAAGGTACCTGAAAATCATTATGTGCACAGTCATATCTCATGTAACACCCTAAAAATCTTGTGTGTAACACCTAGGGGTGTACATAGTGGCTGTAACTAAATACGTGAAAAACTCACACGTATGATTTCAAAATGAAAATTTGGGTTTCATTTTTTTCGCTACTTCAATTATTCAGCTATTGATAAATATGCTCAAAATAGTACAGCACTTGTAACATCCTGTAACACCCTGAAAATCACGTGTACGTTGCAGGGGTGTCACATACCTCCTAAATACCACGTGACATATTAAATGCAGTTTTGTTTCAATTACTTCAAAAAATGTTCATACTGCTTTAATTTGACATGATTTAGTGTTAATGATACCATGTAACACCCTAATGTCACTGTATGTGATAAGGGTCACTGTAACCTTATACACCCTAAAATGCCGCTATATAATAGCAACACACTCTGCGTTTGGCATTTATATCATGCTGAAATCAGCACAGTTACAGTAATACCGCATATTTAAGGAAACAGGAATTTGGAGCCAGCCTGGCCTTTTCCGTATTTTTCTGACCCCCCCCCTGCCAGCGTCAGCCTCTTACCGAAATGACTAACGAAAAGGAAACGCGATTCGAGCGTCAGCCAGCCTCTTCTCTTAAATCCATTTCTTCTTAGGGATTGGAAAACGCAGTCAGCCAGCGCATTCTCTTAAATTCAGCATGGATCCGAGCAGTCGCCAGGAACTGCGAGAATTACATGCTGACTTGCAAAGTGGGATTATTAGTCAGGAAGACTACGACGACTTGAAATCTATAGTCTTAACGCGTATCAAGGCCAAAGCGCCAACCAACGAGTGTCCGAATTTCATAATTTCATGAAATACCGACTATAATTTCCTTAGATCCAGCTACAATTTCCTTAGTAATAATGGAATTTCCTGATGTTCAGCTAGCCTTCGTTTCCTTAATATGACATTGCGATTTCCGTTAA
>LGRX02020078.1:12131-61106 GCA_001247695.2 Cymbomonas tetramitiformis
GCAACCCAAGAACTGTAGGGCAACAACCCAAGAACTGTAGGGCAACAACCCTAGAACTGTATTAGCTGTATAAGTACCTTAAAGGACAGCATGCTAAATATATGAGGCATTAAGGCAACTGACAACTGCCTGTGGAGTTCACACTTCCTTGAGGGGGGAAAAAGGTGGAACCATATATCATACATCACCTCAGTATAACAATGTACAGAAATAATACATGTACAATATATAGATATATATCATATTATATATATCACACACACACACACAGCCAGTTGAAGGTATTTTGGTGTTGTGTTTTGTCTTATAGATGGCAGAAGAACCAGATGTACCAGCTATTAATCCAGATCCATCCACCTGGTTCTTTGATATCTTAGGCTCATATGATGCCTTCAGTCGTACGGCGTATTAAGAGTGTAATGAAAAGCGCGACGGATTCCTTTTCGATTCCTCAGATGCGAATTATATTTTTCACTGTTTACAAATTCCGAACAGCCGTTCGATTAAATCAGAAGGACATCTAAACCGTTATCGAAATCGCACCGGTATCTTTCTGGAATCTGTCCGCTTCCGTTCGCGCTTCTTAAGCGCTTTACACTGTGAAAACCTAGTGCAGCAGGGTAGATTAATGAAGAGATTGATAACTCTTCGCGATATATTAGAAGCGAATAATGTTTATTATAAGCTATTATGAACGCTAGGAAGCATCCCCGCACAGATTCGGTGACTGGAAGCAGATCCCGGATTCCCCGCTTCGTGTGGCGGAAGCGGGAACCGGCATCCGCAAAACGGCATTCCCTTCGGTATCCTGCCGAAGGGAACGCTAAGAAATAGTAATAACAACGACTGAAACATATTTTCAACGTTGTATGTGTGCATCTGTGTTTCATTTGGTCATTTGGTTCACACGCTTCGAGCCCCGCGGCACATCCGGGATGGCGCGTGTAAGTTACTAAATACGCAAACCAGCGCAGCAAGTACGTCCATATGGGCTGTTGAACAAACGTTACTTGAGGCGTTGCGAGAAACCGATGGGAACAGCTGCATTCGTACATCTCTAGAGATGATGTAAAGAAGTAGCATGCCAAATCTTTGCGAGAAATTGGATTCACGCAAATCCCCAAAGTACGATTGTGAGGACCTAAGCCCTCGACTACCTCAAACCTTCATAATGCCCTTTCGACAAGAAATGGTATGCTTTTTCTGCACCTGCACGTTCCGGGGCGGCTACATATAAGCAATCCCAATATTAACGCTATAAGTATTTAATCTTGGAATTTATCTCCGTCGCGTTTTTAAATATGGTCTTAATACGCGGTAAGTCGGTTTAAGATACCTAAATGGCTTACTGGTTATGCTGATACCCAGACCAGATTTGATGAGATTGGGTATTTCGACAACATCAGTCGTATGAAACCCGACATGAGTAGATACGGAGACCCAGAGACAGAACCACAGGAGCCAGACGAAGATTATACAGAGGATCGTGCTCCACCGGTATTCACAGACCCTGATGATGGTCCAGTACCAGCACCAGCTCCATCCGCACTTGTTCCAAAGGTGAAAATGACTCCACCCAAGGAATTCAAGGTCGGGCAGGATGCTGAGATTTGGTTGGAAACAGTTGACAGATACTTCGAGTTTACCTATCCAGGTGTGCCAGATAAAGATCTTATTACAGTCTTCCTCACACTCATTCAGAACAATGACAGACATTATTTTCAGGTCGTGGTCAAGAAGCCACATGCCACGTATGAAAATATCAGAAATACATTCCTCAGTCAGTTTGGTAATCCACACAAAAGATCAGTTGCCAAAAAGCATCTTATGGCACTGAATCAGGGAAACCAGACCTTTTCAGATTATCTCCGCACGTTCACATCACTGGCTGCATTAGCATCAGTTGATCTGGATGATGCTTTGATAAAAGACAGATTCATCGGCAATATGGAATCAGATCTTCGCAAACAGTTCCATCTGAGATTCCTTACGGAAGATGAAAGGAATAACCTGTCGTGGGCACAGACCACACAGGTTCTGCTCGATTTGAATTTCGTAGTTCATTCGAAGCAATCAGAAACCCTTCACTATAGGGGTCAGAAGGAACAGTCAGGAGGCCCAGTCAGAAAAGATAAGGACAAAGGCCGTGGCAGAAAGCCATATGACAGATCCAATCGGAATTGGAATCAGAATCAGAATGGCAATCAAAATCAAAATGCCAATCAGAATTCCCAGAGAAATAAAGGGAAAGGAGGAAAAGGCAAGGGAAAAGGAAAAGGAAAAGGAGCAGCAGCAAATCCTCCTCAGCATTGTCAGCGTTGTGGTCGTCCTGGTCACATAAAAAAGGATTGCTTTGCCAGCACCACAGCAGATGGAAATGCCATACAAGGCAAGCCTCCAGCTCCCAATCCTGGATTTCGTCAGAATCAGAACAGAGGGCAACAGCAACAAAAAAATCAGGGTGCTGAAAACGAGTCTAACAAACTTGTAAAAACAGTCAACACCCTGGTTAAGGAGCTACATAATCAGCAGAGCATCAATGCAGCAGTTGCAGCTCCAGTTCCAGCTCCAGCATCAGCTCCAGCTCCTCAGGGAAACTCTCAGGGTACTGCACAGGTACCAGTGATGAGGGCACCTCGAGGATAAATCAGCCTGAAAATGCCACTGAAGCAAGTGGCCGGGTTGAGAGTATCTCAGAAGAAGTCCTTTCCAGTCTGACATTACAATTCCAGCAGATGGATACTCCCTCAGAACACATCGCACAGATGCGGTCTCAGACAGCACAGCTGAAATCACAGAAGAAGCTGTTGTTGTACAAGGGGAAAGTATATGGACAGAATACTCGCATTTTGGTAGATCCAGGAGCTACATCGTCATTCATCGACAGTGTTAGGGATCGCTAAGTAAGCGATATGATAGCACGGCTGTTATTGAACGATAACAACTCGCGCAGCGTATGTGTGGGTGATGAGTGCAGTCGCTTCTCCCGAAGTTACTGCTGAAGCTCAACGCTTCCTCATATACGCAATGCCCCGCACCTCTCAGGTGCTACCACAATTGGGTTGTGAACCCGAGGCATTGGTTGAACAATTAGTATCGGCTGATCGAATAAGCCATGTGATACTCGCATGCTTGTTCCATTCATGCTTAAAGCGAAGACATCGTCTTCTCAGAACACTTCGGTTCTTCAAGACTAATCTTGCTTTGCCATCTCGATGCCAGAACCTGGCCTCTCGATGACAGGTGTCACTCAAGGTGAGTGGATGGCAGAGTATGACTGTTCATGTCACAGTCGACCGTACTGACGACTGTCTGTCATTATAATATATGACATGCCACGACATGACATAACATGACATGGTATGACATGTATGACAGGTATTACACGTATGACATGCATGACACATATGTCATCGGTCATAACCCTGACAGATCTCCCCTCTTAAAAGAGTTGTGACCTCACAACGGGCATACCTTTGTACATGTCTTTGATGTCTTTGTTGTTGTTGCTGGTACCAGTCTTCTTACACCGATGAGGCGTCCCTTAAGGTGTTTTAGGATATTGGGGGGAGCTGAGTCCACTTTAAACCCTCACCTTAGGCATTTAGCCTTACAGTTCTTAGGATGTAGCCCCCATGAATTGCGTATCGTATTTCAGAGTGACGTTTCAAGGTATCCTTGAATTGCGTATCGTATTTCAGAGTGACGTTTCAAGGTATCCGAGGTTTACGTTACGGATCTGTATTTGCGCTTGCCGTCGACGCCTTTGCGAACGATGATCGACGTTTTTTAACGAACGATTCTCGGCCTTATATAGTGCATATTTATACACTTATATAGTGCACCCAACCCTTCCTCCCCTCCTGAAGCTACTATGGAGGTTCACAGGCGGCATGGGGAGCCCGATTTTGGGGCTTGTTTTAATGCAAACGGAGTGGCCCTGCTTAGCGAGATTGGATTTATAATCCTGCACCCGGTCTGCTCAACTCCTCAATATTTGGTCCGGTACGCGCGCTTTGACGAACATTTCATAGAGTGGATTCGACAACGTACTAATGTGAAATTCGTTTTAGTTATGTGTGTCAAGCATAACTCAGGATCACAATTCCGTCCACCTCAGTATCCGGTAGCGCGGATTACTGGCCATAGATCCGAATGACAAACCATGGTCTGGCAAAGGTAGCTTAGCAGTTTTTATTTATCCACAGATATGATATCTCGCATGTATGCGTATCTGTGCAAGGGTATGGTGTGGTACAAGGCTCACTACACCTTTAGCTAGGAAGGATCAATTTCCTGCTTCTAGAAGCACCGGTCGTCTCCCCGGAACGGAACCAGTTCCCGGACTTCGCGTGCGGCATCTGCACGTCCAACAACGACATCGCGACATCAGCGACGTTTTGCTTTGACGACGACCTTGAGCGCGATAAGCCACATCTTGTTCGAGTAGAATTCACCACATGCTTGACTTCTACGGCGGGCTTTGAGCGGCACCCTCTTCTTCATTTTTTTTCGACACGTGTTCAGTGTCGCGAACAACGTATCACGTAATCCTACTTTACACTCTGGCCAGCAGCACCTCAACTGCAGCAAAATTGGCTTACCGCACGACGTTTCTGACGCGACCGCCGTTTTCAGCGTCAAATTCTACCCCAATTTGACCTTTTCATCACTTGAAATTGTCAATTTTACGAAAAGTTGGAGTTTCGCCTTGAAACCCTATCTTTCACTCGCAGAATTCTGCAGCCTGCGGTCTGCACCCCACGTCAGCATGCGCGTATGGCCGCTGTGCGTTCAGTGGTGGCATATCTCCGACTACGTCGACATCGTCTTACCCCTGGCTATGGTCTGGTGGTGTCTGGTGGTGCTTATGCGCCAGACACCAACATCGCGAGTCCATCGCCTTCGCCAATGACGAGAACTCTGACCACACCGAGTTGCGTCCGCAGCGGCCTCCACTCTCCCCTCCACCCTGCGTGCCCCTTGGCCACTGCCTGCGTGGTGGCGTGTGGTGGTGCTACAAAACCCATCCCACCGATTCTCCTCTCTGCTTTCGCACTCGTGTGCAGTTTAGTAGGAACACGCCGCATTTTCCACCTTCGCCCCCCTCTTGGGTGTCCTCGTCCCCGCACTCGCTCTGGTGGTGCCATGCTGCATCGTGGCACTGCACCGCGCGTGGGCATTGGTTGACGACATCCCAGCGGCGCTCGACTCCATCCACGATCGAGGGTTCCGCCGCCATCCACCCTCGCACGCTGGAGCCTAGTAGCCTTTGTAGGCCTGCGGGAGTAGACATCCCCGCAGCACGTGCATGTGCGTAAGCCCCTAGAGCATGCATCTTGAGACCAGCGTTGGCGTAGCCGTGCTAGCTGGGTTGAAAAAGGCCCCTTTGGGTCTCGCATGATGCTTGCTTTGTTAGGGGTTTGCCTTTATGGCCAAGCCATAGATGTTAGGACCGCCTTGGCCAGCTTGCGTCGTGGCACCTCACGCCTTCGGGGTGAGGTGGTGTCACGGGGAGACAGACTTTTGCTCCCCCATGAATTGGGGGTGACTGTCTCTTCCTGTGTCACCCCTCGCCCTATGGTGTCACTTCCATCTTGCCTGTCCGTGTGTTCGTTTCGCTCTGCGATAATAAAACAACCTAAGTATTTTATTATCTCATCTTAGTTTGTTGTGACCTCCGGGACCTCCGCTGTCCAGCTTCGTTCGTTCGGGGACCGTGATATATATAAATTACATTATCATATATATATCTCCGTTTCCATCATTTTCACGTATTTAGTTACAGCAACTATGTACACCCCTAGGTGTTACACACCTGATATTTAGGGTGTTACATGAGATATGACTGTGCACATAATGTTTTTCTGGTACCTTAATAGGTATAAAATGATAATCCGTGAAAAAATGGAGTCCGAATTTCAATTTTGAAATCCCCCGCCTTTTTATTTAGTCAGACTCGTCGAAGATGAGGGGGGAAGGAGGAGGAGAAGGAGGGGGGCTAACTTCTGGAGATGGTGGGGCTCCAGCCAGAGGTTCACCAGGAAGCAGAGGAATGCCTGGATGGTACGGGTCCGGGTAGTTGAAAACGAAGCCTGGGACCCCCTGATAATACCACTCGCGATAGTGGCGGTCTGGTGGTACCGCCAGGGTGTATGCTGCGTCCAGGCGTCCAGTTGTCCTCTAACTCGTCGTCTGAAGGGTCGGGAGAAGGTGGGAAGGGGCCCTCCTCGGAGTTATCGTAGGCTCCTGCCGGCGGGAAGGTAGGATCCGGTTGGAACAGCCACTTAAAAGGTCCCTGTTTCCACCACTCTTTCCTGTGCTTCTGTGGAGGTACTGCCATAAACTGACTAAAGCGCTGTTTGGGGCTGTTTTCCCAGCTACTGGTGACCGTATCGGCGGTGATGGAAGGTTCTGGGTGGTTCTATGGGGTCTGGGGAGAAGGTTTTCGGTAGTGGGGGTTGCTGGAGAAGGGTTTGAGGTAGGCCAAAATAGGCTAAAACTGCTAAAAAGTGCTGTTTTTTTGCTGTTTTGCTGCTTTTTGAGGCTCTGTAAAGTAAACTATGAAGCTTTCCTGGCTACTGTAGACCGGGGAAACCCTTTAGGGTGCTCCCTGACGGTCGTTTGTGGCCCTAGGCAGACTTCGGGTTTAAGATCGGAAAACGAATGTTAACTTTTCTGAGCCCGTTTGAGTCCCCAGTGTTAAGGAAGTGAAATATGGTGTTTTGAAGATATTTCCGAGAGAAGACGGCAGTTGTATATGAAAAAATGTACTTACGGAGGCGAAAATTGCGCACGTATAGCCGGAAGTACAGCCCTCCCCCTGTAGTACAACGGAAGTTCTGAAAGGTCCGTGGGCGAGTTGCGCAGGGGCGAAGTCGCAGCACACTGATACCAAATGTGCCAGGGGCACTACGACATATACTCGGAATGATATTTCTTTATTGATCGTGCAAAGGTACACAATTCGGTTTTTATAATATACTGGATCAGGGCCAGACTGAGGTGCAAACGATAGTTCGGTTCCGAGTTCTGAAGGTCGTACACTTCTCAAGTGCTCTACTTATTCACTCGTAACTCGGGCTGCAGGGTCAACCACCCGGCACCCGATGTCACACCACGGCCCAACGTTCAATTCCTGATCCGATCTCATTTCTAATTCCGATTCGTCATTCCCGATTCGGATGTCACATCGACGGACTGACACGATGACCGTCATACAGTGCTGTCATACTATTGTACTGTCATACTGCCATACTGTCATACCCCCGACATCTGATACTCGATTTCATCGTCTTTCTGATCCCAATGCGAATCCGGCCATTCCCCGAGGGTCTGATTAAGTGCCACGATGACCACCCCACAGTACTATCATACTACTATAGTGTCATACTATCATACCCCGGACATCTGGTACTCATTCTCATCGTGATTTCAAGCCCGATTTCATTGTCATCGTGTCAATCCCAGATTACTCCCGATGACACACACAGACGCACAGACATATCGGCACACGCTGTGCCTCCGGGCACAAAATTCAACGCACAGAAGACGTGGAGCAACCGCGTTCCGGATAGATCACTTAGCTAGATCACTGCTGTTACCTGTCATTTTTGTACAATTTTTGTGAACTTAGAATTTAGATAGAATTTTTTGTAATGTTATTTATTAGTATTCAAAATTTGCAACTTGCTTCGAATAGACCCTGCTCTGACTGCTCCCCTTCCGTGCATGCTCGAACCTAGAGTGTTGTTATGCATACAACTAACAATATGCAGTTATGCATACAACATATGTTGTATGCTGTTAGAATACAACATATGAATACATATGCTGTATGAATTATGCTGTATGAATACAGCATATTCAGCGCTGTAACATGTAGTACCACCATGCGATCGCGTGGTTGCATACATCCACGAGCGTTTTGGAGTAATAAAACGCATATACACCCGGCGAATACCCACAAATATGCTTGAAGTGCAATGATACTGCACGATTATATATCGTGTTATTCACCCGCATACTTATGTATATTGTAAGTATGCAGCAATTTTACAGGATATGTAAGTTGCTGCATACTTGCGGAATATGGAGTTACAGTTAGCATAGTGGCGGGACGTGAATATTTCTAGTAAATATGCAACGGTTGCATACTTATGGATGATAGATGGAGGGTGCATATTTTCCACATATATACCGAATGTATCTTAACTTTGGCAAATCTACACAAGTCGCATTCTCCTATCAAAGTATACAACTTTGAGTTATAGTAGTTAGCATACTTACGGAAGATGTCAAAAAGCCGAATCTCTACGTAGGTTATGCGGGTCGAAAAACCCCGGATGAGGTACATCACGTGGGGACGGTTAGCGTCACGCTCCCGCCGGTATGATCGACGTTGTACCGCCGCGTCTCTCACCCTGAACTGAGTATCTAACCTAGCTGCCTCAAACATACTCCCTAAGTTGCGGGTTCTCCCCACTGCAGTTCAGCTTCTCCCGTGTACGCCACTGATCGTGTGTATCCGAGCAACCAGTCCAACGCACCTTCCACTCTTCAATATATTTCCCTCGCCACGTGCGCCAAGATCCTCTCCACCTGTGCCCCCGCCTGGTCATCCACTATCACTGCCTCTGGTTTGGGAACGACACTAGAAGGCCAGTCTCTGACAGCTTGTCCTCGTCGGACATTGGTGGGCTTGGTGGCGCTCCGCTCCAGCTTGATGGCCTCTGTGTTCTCCTTCGTGCTCGCCTCGTCTCGTACTCTGCACGCGAAATGGTGGGGGCATCCAAGTCCGCGTCCTCATCTGCCGTACTTGGTATTGTCAGATGAGGTTGGCGTGCGTGTGCAAGAAGAACTGTGCTTATTGGAGTTCTTTTTCGCGACGCACCAGAAGCAATTGCTTGACATGTTCGTAGTGCTCGGCAACGGTGGTGCTGAACACCACCACATCGTCGATGAAGATGCGGACGAAGGGGAAATGGCACAAGCACAAGGGTAAAGCAGCGAGGGCTGCTGGATGGCTGCACGCAACAACAGCTGTTGCTGCACGGCGTCGTTGGTGACAGCCGCTTCGCTCTGAAGCAGCTCTTGCTCCAGGTGCGTGTGCTTCATGGGCTCGGGTGGCGTGGACACCCGCTTCAGCTGTTGTTGTTGACAGAGCACGCCGGGCACGCTCAAAGACGTTCTTCAACGGGACTCTAGGAACATGAGCTGCTGCGAGGTTGGCAGTGAGCCGGGACTGCTGTTGTGGGTGTACCACGGCTGGAGGCTTAGAAGGCAGCTAGTGCTGCATATGCGCTCAAGTGATGGCCCAGCATGAGCCTGCAAGTGTTGCTGAGACTGCCGCAAGGGGGGCTGCAGCAGCTGGCTCTGAGGGCGCTCAAGTGGAGAACCGGTTAAGGCTTGAGAGCGCTGCTGCAGAGGGGGCTGTTGCTGGCTCTGAGGACGCTCAAGTGGAGAACCAGCTAAAGCCTGAGAGCGCTGTTGATGGTGTTCTCGCCGGCTGTTACCTGGAGAGTTGCTGGCAGTGTGACTCTGGGTGGAGAGAAACGGACTGGCACCTGCTGATGCCTGAGGTGCAGCAGAGGCAACCACCTCCCCCTCCTGCAGGGAGACGGCGTCGCCAAGCGAATTAGCTGCTGCATCGAACCGTGCAAGTCAACCAACGAGGTCTCCAGCTGTCTAATCCGCCCGCTGGCCACATCGGAGTCCAGCGAGTGAGCAGAATCACGGGGAACACCGTCAGAAACCGACGATTCCCGACGAACGGACGGATCGGAGCCTCCCGCGGGAGTTCCGCGGAGCATCTGGCCGTGACGGCCTTGAATTACGGACGTGCGCGGTGATCGGGATAAGTCGTGTTGGTGCGCGCTGTCGGCAACGCCGTGGATTACTTACCACGGTGTGCCGTCAGCGCCCGCTGAAAGTGAGCCGCCGGCTGCCCTGCCAAATCAACACATTCCCACGTTACATTCTACGTGATTCACCTGCGCGATTCACCTGCGGGACCGCATCCGAGCGGGAAGAAGAAACCGCAAGATCCGCCGGTGGGGACCGTTGATGGCGTTGTAAATCCCCAGAAAAGTGCGGCGGTGAAGAAAATACCGAGTTCGGCGAAGATTCCCCGTGACGGGAGCCCGGAGCCGAAGACGGTCTGTTTGTTTTTGAATACGTTAAATTTCAATTCGCATTGAGCCTTACGGAAAGGGAGGAAGGAGCGGCTTGAAGCAAGAAGCCGCGATAAATTTTCTGGCACGGGTGAAATAAAAGAACTCCAACACTGCAAATTCGTGCGTAGAAGAATTACCAGTAGCGGTCAAGAATTCGAATCCAGAGCGGAAACGGTGGAAAAGAGCGGCCGCGTCTGCGCAAGTTGTGCAAAAAGAACAGCGGAACCGAAGATGGTGGAAAGATTGGTATAACGTGATAATTTCGATCAACGCGGCACCTAGCGGTAACGTACAAGCCGTGTAGAAGTCGTAGACGTTCCGAAGATACCAGTTGCTGTGGGCAGACTATGTGAATAGTAACACATTATATTAACTTACGATCTCTTACTTTTCTAGCAGTCCTGCAGTGTGGTATAGGATTCCTAAATAAAAGCCATCAGTTTGAGCGATCACTCACCCTAAGTAACTACGGCTAGAAGACTGCCATGCCAGATTCAGTTAGATCCGTCATCTGACATTTGGTAGCTGCATGCCAGTGACCCAATCTATGAAATCAAGTCAGTTCTTCTGTTTTTGTATTTTTTTTTTGATCTCTCATCTGATTCAGCATTTAACATCGGTCATGCATATGACTCTGAATCTGCCATTCCTTTGACATATACCGTAGACTGATCATGCTGTGTCATCCTACTATATTGTCGCACTGTCATATTGTCCTATCATACGATCATGTTGTCATACTGTCATACCACGTCATACAATGTCCCTTCGTACACATATTGACCATTCTAGGACGACACAAATACCAATAACCAGTAATATGTTGACATACCATCTTACTTTCTGTGATCTTATTGTGAACGTGGAAACCATGTGGAAGTAACATGCGTCATGCATCGACCAACGCATTTGTCTAGTGGCATTCATGCTCCTACACAAGCAAAAAATACTGAACACCCCCATTTTGTCATGATTGTGCAGACTACCGAACGTCGGCATTTGTCATGTATGGAGTAGGTGGCATATATCCAGTGTGATGTATGCTGTCTATTTCTCAAAATCCCATGTTGCATCCGTTAGCTCGTTCGACAACTCCCAGAGCCCTCGTGCAGTTTCTAAATCATATGAGGCGGGACTTGAGGATATGACCTCGTGTTGTCCAGGTCTGCCCTGGTTTGCCTGCACAAAAACAAGAAAATACTAAATATGTCGATGTAAAAAATCCGCACTTATGCAGAACAATATTTTATTGGATAAGCTTATGGCTCAATATAGTTTCATCGGGATATCAGCTCCAGTGCATGTATTTAGCTACATCGCGCGGACATAAAATACTGAATGGCATGCGACCATGCCATCCCATGAGACCGCATGGGATCGCCCACCACCAACCCAGAAGATAAGAAAGGCGTGCAACAACAGGGTAAAAAATACCACGCACACTGAACGGCATGAGGTGCCCGACAAAACCCAACCTACCATCGTCCGAGTGGAAATGAGAAGCATTCAGGAACTTTACAGTTGTACATCGGACAGATGGAACATACCCCACCCAGGGGACTATTTGTGCCTCTCTCGCACGGGCCGCATAGGGAATTTTAATCCGAATCATCATTCAGAGAATGGGGAGAGAGCTAGGGGACAGACTGGTGGGAGGGGAAGGGGTGAGTGTTGGAAGAACGGGAGAGAGCAAATGACACACACACACACAATTGACAATGACAATAAAAATGGCCCTCCCCCCGGGGCCTAACCCTCGCCGGATTGGCGGGGGGACAAAGAATGGAGAGGGGAGCGTTTGCCAGCTGAGGGATATGACCCCCCCACACGGCTAGGATTGCGTGTGGTGTCGGTTGATAGCGCTCGGGGTTCCCTGCTGAGGCCTCCGAGTGCAGGGTGTTGGCTGCTGCCTTCGCCGATCGGAGCCTTGGTTGTGTGTTCTCCTTCTTGTGTTGATTGTGATGGTTGTGTTAGCAGTGGTGCCGGTTGGGTGTGGTCTGGACCCGGGCCCGTAAGGACGAATCCGCACTTCTGGTGTGGTGGCCGTCGCTTGCCGTTGCTCTCTACGGTCCAGATCCGGTCTTGGGTTTCACGCACACACGTGTTGTTCGAGTTGTGTACATATTTTGCGCCTGTGCAGGCATGGTTTCATATATTTGTTTGGGGAGCCAACAGCAGATGGATTTTGCATCAATAGCAACGGTCGAGGGTACCGGAGACCTTCGGGGCGCGGTTACTTTTGCACAGACAGCCCTCCGCGCGGTTGGCATAGAGCGCCCATCCAGGCCAACCCAGCTGACAGTCCAGTATATTGGATACATTTGTATCTTACGGATGCCTATGCTGGCGTCAGCACCTGCCCGCCCAATCCCCCGGGGTGAGAGGCAGGACTCCTAAGGCCACGGCCGGTTGCAATTCCATGGCGATGAGTTTGCGGATGCTGTTTTTTGGCTCGATTTTGGTTTTAGTTTTTCGGCTTGGTGGCAGGTGGTGAGCGTCACTGGGTGTAGTGTTCCAATGAATGAATTATGACTGTGAGTTCTGATGAAGGTAATCAGGCGAATGAGGGGTTTGTTTATAGTGTAAATATGGAAGGGGCGGCTGGGCAGGCGGCGGACCTGGTGGTCACGGATAGTGTAAATAATGAAAGGCGTGTTGGTGGTGGGAGATCGGCTGGGCAAAGTGTAGGCCCAGCGATGGCGGCGTTGCCAGTGGGCACCCTGGTGGAGGTGTGTTGGTCAGGTGAGCGCAGCTGGTATGGTGGGCGGACAGGGGGCATCTGTGGAGGGGGTGATGGTGGATTGGAGTACCTTGGTGGGAACCCGGAGAGAGAGGAGGTGTTCCTGAGTGACGTGCCGAGAGGCCTGGGTGATCATGACGGTTTCCTGTCCAGGCGGGGTGGTGGGCGGCGCGTCGGTGAAGACGGTTGGTGGCTGGAGCAGGAGCATGGAGAAGGGCTTGCGATGGGTTAGCGGCGGTTGCCTCGGGGGATGGAAGGGTGTGGGTGGCGAACTGAGGGGGTCATGGGGAGGGACGGGGCCAACAGAGTGGATGGTCTGGCGGGTGGATGTGGGAGAAGCGGAGAGGGCGTGGAGGGTCCTCATCTGTCACTGGGTTGGAACTGTCGGGGCGCAAAGAGGCACACAAGACTCTCGACGGACTGGGGGATCCCTTGCTTCAGGTGTCTCTTGCAGGCAGAGGCACAATAAGACTCTGACGGGACAGGACGGGACAGGGGGATCCCTTGCTTCAGGTGTCTCTTGCAGGCAGAGGCACAATAAGACTCTGACGGGACTGGGGGATCCCTTGCTTCAGGTGTCTCGTGCAGGCAGAGGCACCACCCAAACTTTGCAAGATAAGGGAGCTGGGGAGAACTGGAACCCCGCGAGACTTTACGTGTGCTCGTGGCTAGTTCTTTCAACAGTGGTGGTTTGGTGCAGGTAAGCCGACTACAACCCTTGTGTGTGCTTATCCTTGGACCGACTCCTTTGGCACACCGTGCCCACAGAAGAGCGGCTGCACTATGTACCCGGAACACTTATCCGGATTCTCCGGAGCTCACTCGTGAAGAATGGGACTCCCTAAGGCTCTCTGAGCCACCTGAGCCCATCTGCATCCGCAACGCCAGCGCACTGCCGCCTTGTGCCTGAAGCCGTTTCATCCCTGCCCCCCGAGCTGCGCGAGCCATATTTCCACCACCAAGCTCACGCGCAGGACCGCCCCTCTACTCCCTGAGCCTCACTGGGCCACCTGAGCCCCTCTGCGGCTGTCCTGCCGGGCGCACTGCTGCTGTGTCTCTGAGCCGGCTCACCTCCGCCAATCGAGCCACCCCTTCACCACCAAGCCCACATCCCACAGCACCGCTGTCCCCCACACGCCCTAGAGCCTGGTCTCAAGAGAGCTTGCCCACCCACGCCACGGCCAGAATCCCCAAGGGGCTGAGAATGATAAACTGGGTTGCCCTCATCCAAACTTGCGCACCCACCACCAACTTGCGCCTGTAGCCCTCTACCCCCAGCACCAACTCCACATGACTGAAGCCCTTACTGTGGTTGCCGTGCGAGGAAGCGGCGAACTTGAGCGATGCGCTCCACACTTGCCCTACAACTGTCATGCCGCACTGCTCCTACTTGGGGTCCCATCCCCACAGTTGCCTGTGTGTCCCAAGCCCTCCCGGTGGCCGATAGTTCACCATCCGGTCGTTGCCTTCCCGACAACTGCTCACTGTTAGTTCCGGCACGGCCAGCAACCTCGCCCCGCGGGCAGGGAAGCTGATGAGATGCCGTATGCTGCCGTACATCTGTTGTAAGTGGCCATCGCTGCCGGGACATTTATCCGGATTCTCCGGAGCTCACTAGTGAAGAATGGGACCCCCTAAGGCTCGCTGAGCCACCCGAGGCCCTCCGCATCTGCACCGCCAGCGCACTGCCGCCTTGTGCCTGAAGCCGGTTTATCCCTGCCCCCCGAGCTGCGCGAGCCATATCTCCACCACCAAGCCCACGCGCAAGACCAGCCCTCTGCTCCCTGAGCCTCAACGGGCCACCTGAGCCCCTCTGCGGCTGTCCTGCCGGCACACTGCTGCTGTGTCTCTGGAGCCGGCTCACCTCCGCCAATCGAGCCACACCTCCACCACCAAGCCCACATCCCACATCACCCCCCAGTCCCCTGGAGCCTGATCTCAAGAAAGCTTGCCCACCCACGCCACGGCCAGAATGCCCAAGCGCTGTCCCAAGGGGCTGAGAATGATAAACTGGGTTGCCCTCATCCAAACTTGCGCATCCGCCACCGACTTGTGTGTGTGTTTGTGTGAAGTGGTTTGAATCTCCGAGCAAGCTATGAGAGTCACTCTCTCTGAAACGGACCATCTTTGTATGGTTTGAGATCCGCCACCAAAGGATGCCCAAATCCATTATCACACAAGTATGTATACTATATTCAAGTGGCGGTCATGATAAGTAAATTATAGTAGAAAGTAAAAACCCAAGCGTCTTGAGAGCTAGCTCACCATTTCGGAGTAGTATTTTCCGCTGGCCTGCGCCAAAAGAGGAGAGGTGCAAAGCTCGTTCTGGCCTTGCACGCCCTGCTCCGGTGTGATCAGGATGCCAGTCATACTGCGCGCTTACATCTCCCATGATTCTATATCACAACTCTATACATGAATTAAGACGCAAAAAACAGGGTGAATCGACGGTCTACATGCTAGTCACATTGCATTTGGTTGTCTTAGGGGCAAACACAAAACGCCATGCGAACGGTGAACAATGAATACGGGTGTAATTTGAAGACTGCAACCTTGGGACTGGCTTATGATAAATGTGCTACACGATACGTTGACATAGGCCCACGTGGAGAAACCGATTTCAAAGATACGTGGAATCTTCGCTCTCGAAACAGACATGACGTCGGGCCGCCGTCTTACCCCATGATGGGATAAAAATTGAGTGGAAGCATACGAGGAAGCTCAGTGTCCACATAACCTATCGCCCGGTTCCCGCCGTCAGTGCACGGAATTAGGCAAAGCCCTCGTGGTCGTTTGCAAGGCGACGGTGTGGCGATAATCTAAGCATACTACATTCATACTCAGAAAAAATGAAAGAAGAGGCGCAGGTGTCCACCAGGTGATTCCTTTCAAAGATCACAGGAACTACCTGGATGTGAGGCATTCACATTCACCGAGGTAATGAGATTTGCCCGCAACCGCCGATGAAGCTCATAAGTGAACAGCAAATTTGCTAATTTTGATTGACCATATGCAGGCCAACCCTGCAGCCATCCGAACACAGTGCCGAGAGTAATTCGCCAGAGGGGGACACTCATCTCAGCAGGCATCTCTCACTTCGGAGACACACGACAGTGCGAAACTGCTTAATTCCATAAGTAGCATGTGCATTCTATTTGGCCGCCATGAGAATTTGGGATATGTTGTGAGTGCCTGACGATGACTCTTACCCAACGCGAGCAGTGAAAACTTCTAATACGATAGAGGAATGCGACTCGAGATAGGATTACCGACCTGTAGGGTATATCCGAAGAAGCCTTCTGACTGTAAATTGTTTAAATCCACCGCTCCTGAGATCAACAATTGAATCATAGGTCTAGACGTCTCCTCCACCCACACAAATAACCAAGAAAATAGATCTGATATCAAGTGCTAAATCTTGACATTCTATATGCTGCCAAGACACATTACCAACATCCGTAACATGCATTCTAAATCTTGACAACATATGGATAGCGTGATCAATGACGAGTGCTGAAATGTGAAACTTGACGAGGTTGTGCATCGCCAAACACTGCCTTTCCTCGCATTTGCTTGCACTGAGAGGATCACGAGGGTGGCTTGGTGTAACTAAAAAGGATAGTCGGGAATGACTTAGGAGAACCACCATCGAAAATGACTGAGGCTGATATCGACAGTTTCAAGCTCTATATCCTCACCAAAAGTTTGACTGCAAGGAAATGCGATTGAAACTCGGTTCAAGAACTCATTGATACCTCATGAAAGTTACTGTTTTCTATCAGTTGTGATGAAGGTGTTGTGCAAGATAGTGCTATGTGGGTGTTCGGTGTATCCTGCCTACCAGGGACGCACCAAAGGTGTGAGCATCGGTGTGCTCTGCCTACCAGGGACGTTCCAAAGGTGTGAGCATCGGTGTGCTCTGCCTACCAGGGCCGCACCAAAGGTGTACCCTGCCTACCAGGGACGCACCAAAGGTGTGAGCAATCGAGGAGACGTTCACAATTCGTGCACGTTCTGCAGCCTGAAGTTGAGGCATCAACTTGGAGGTGAGCAAGAAGTGCCCTGCATGTTCACCCTTGAATATTCAAGTGGGAACTCTCATCCGAATCCGAAAATAAATCAAGAATCGTGGCGGCTATAGTTTGCTTGTTAGTGGGTATCATGCAGCGGGGTGTAAGACAACAAGTGCGAGGCGCCCTTAGCACTAAGCAAGATATTGAAGAACCCGAATCCTTTGCCTCGTACCCAGATGGTTGGTTCCAATTTGTAGCTCGAAGCCATCGGCCGTGAGCTCACGGGAAGGCGGCGCCATTATTCCCTGCACATCCAACAACTTTTCACTCCATCACTTCCCTGCAAGCATAGCGAGGCTTACATAAGCTGCCACGATAGCGCAAATAAAATGCCTAAGCAATATCGAAGAGTTTACTGCTACAAACTTCGAAGCTAAAAATGTCTGACCTGCGAGAATTGGGGTAGGGAAACCAACCGCATTATTGAGCAGCACATCGCAGGTGTCATACTTGGCGGCGAAGGAACCCGCGAAGTCCTGCACGCTGGACAGGTCAGCGAGATCGAGGCGCAAGATGTCTAAGCTCGCACTCAGCCCTCCTGCCTCGCACTGTGATTCGATGTCCTCCGCAGCCTTTTCAGCCTTGCTCACGCTGCACGTGGGAACACTCAGGAAGCGCTCGGTAAGAATACGTTAAACGAAATTCTTGATTGGAGCTTGGCGACAACTCTGTGGTCTGGCGTTGCAAGCATGAGTGGCACTCCAACGTACGACACCGAAGCCCGTGTAATCTTGAAAAGATTGTGACCAGCACCTACATGGGTTCTATATTTGAAACGATGAAAAAGCAGAGTTGAGCCGTCAATTGCTGTCGTGACTCGCCTGCACGACGTATGGATACTTCCTGACATGAGTCAATCACATCAATAGGCTTCTGGACGGATCACAGCAGCTTCGTTAACACGGGTGGTTGGTGCTCAGTGAGTGCAGAAGGCCCAAGTACCTTCGGCAAGCCAGAATTACGTGATACCCTTTCTTCGCCATATGCAGGGCTGAGCACTTACCCAAACCTGCAACAAGGCTTGGGCCACAGGTTTTGCAAGCTTCAGCACAGGGTTCAGAAGAATATATTAAACTACTTTGCAAAATCATAATATGCACACCCTTCGCCCACTTCTCAGCACAGAATTGTCAAGGTATGGATAACGATCGCAACGATCGGACCGGTCGAAATTGGTTACCTGTGTTTGCACCCGTCACGACAGCTACTTTCTGCGTCGCTGAAGCTTGGCAGGACTGGTGTTTTCGCTGCTGCACGGGTGCCTGTGGAGTTCGGAGATGCACATAGCGCTGAAAGCTTGAGACGGATGTGCCGAGTTGCTTGCGAATGATCCTCATCACGTACTGTTGCCTTCTGCGCCGCACCCAGTTACAAGCCCTTAGCGTCGAGAACTGAAATCAAGTATTTGTGTTGAAACTTGAAGAAAGTTGTACACCGTGCATAAGAGAAGCTTGTGTATAGTCGTCTGCGAAAGTTCCCCTAAGGTCATTGGACAATGTCTGAGGCCCTTGAAAATGTGCGCTGAGGAAGTGAAGGGTAGCAAATAAGCACTTCTTAGAATTTTACACCGATGATGCACCCGTGCCAAACGAGAACGCGCGTGGTCGCCCACTTTGAAACCGACTAAAAGCGAGAGAACGTAGCTTTGCTCGTCGTATGGATATTTGGACAGAAGTGTGACCGTACCTAATAGCCTTTTCAATAAAAGTATACAACGTTTAACGATGTTCTGTTTTGCGTTTAGCTGTAGACTGTTTCTGCTCACGTCAGGCGAGGGTGGTGGTTCCTTCGACTGGAAAGAACCACCAAGTGTTCGTGCTGGTTGTGATGTTGTGATAGGGCGACACGATCAAGCGGAAGGACCACACGTGGATTCGTCACACGAATCACATGACGATGACGTTTCATTTCACGTAACAGTTCAACACATCGACACTGTCAGTCTCGAGTCTGAAAACTCAGTCGAGTGGCACGCCATCGCCAGGCCGAGCAGCGGACACGCGACGCGGACACCTCCGGCAGCGGTATCACCCCCCGTTGTCATGGCTACTTTGAAAACCATGGTTTTGGCCCGACTGTCATCACTGCGTTCACGGACACGATGGGCAGATCGTTCGATCCCACGCTTCTGTGCATTTTTTTGATCGTGTACCCAATAAGTAGCCTCCAAACCGTGGTTTCGGTTTTCATGGTTTTCTCCAAAACCATGGTTTTGGAAAGGAATATTGTGTACACGTCCGCGACAGCCTGTCTGCCGACGTGTCCCATCACGTAAGACAATTCTGAACCGTGGTTTCGCGAGACCACGGTTTGGGGGAACGTCAGCCATCGTCATCCAGATGCATAATGTGAAAATCGAATTTAGGAAATCTGAAGATCGACTCGAACGCCCCGAGCTGATGAACGAAATCTGAAATCTGAAATCTGATGACCGAATGTCGAATTCAGATATCAATTCGACATTTGCTGACATCGTGATGGCATGGTATCGCGAAACCACAGTTTCCAAACCGTGGTATCCCGAAACCACAGTTTCCAAAGCGTGGTTTCGCGAAACCACGCTTTTCAAACCGTAGTTTCGCGAAACCATGGTTTGGGGGAACGTGACACGCGATCAGCATATCCCCCGCCACCCAGGCGCCACCAGGCGGAATATTCGGGGTAATATCGCGAAAAGCGTGGTTTCGCGAAACCACGGTTTGTAAACCATGGTTTCGCGATACCACGGTTCAATCATAAGTAGCCACTAAACCATGAACTTCTCATAAAGTACTTCAGAATTCTCATTTCAATCTCATCTCATTTCGTTTTCCACCAATCAGAATCCAGAAACGAAATGAGGCGAATTCTCATTTCGATCTCATTTCGTTCATGGAAATCAAATGACCGAAATGATTCAGCGCTCAGGTCGCGCGATGGTCATGGTCCTTTCTTTCGGCGTAAAATACTGTAGTCGTGTTTTATTATGTCGACTGCAAACGATGAACTCAAATATACTGTAATAAGTAAACTGCGGGAAACGCTCGGCTCCACGAAAGAAACCGAAGTCATGAAGTTATGTGACACAGCACCTCTCGCTCCGCTCGCTGCACTGTGACACATAACATCCAGTTTTGTCACATCGCAATACTATCGCAATCAGTATGTTTCTATGTATATCAATATGACAATATAATTGACAAATGACATGAAGAAGACACCTCTCAGTGAGTCAATCCAATCAATGGTACAGACCATTGCGTATCCAACGAAATGTCAAATCGAATCGAGTCTACATATGCCATATGGCGAGATATACCGTGCTTGTACTGTCCACGTCCCACTATTTTATTGATGACTGTGCATGGTAGTCTCGCCTCACTTTCAGATCGGTTGTTATATGCAAGTCTCATACAAAACGAAATCCTTCTCCTCTTAGAACATTTTTATCACACATAAGTCAACATGGCTACCGTTGGGATGTCCGCTTCGTCTTGCAAGGTTTCAGTTCAGTTGCGCAGCTCTAGGGCGGGAAAGTGTGTGTCTTCTGCCCGCATCGTACCCCGTGGAGCTCGCTTGCAGGTCGTGAACGCCGGTCCCATTGGAGGATCTTCTACCATGGGCACCAGCCGCAAACAAAACGAGGATCGGTATGAATTCAAGGTATGAATTGAGACGAGGGCAGACATGCTGTGTAGGATATTAATTTCTCCGCCTTGCGGGGCTTCGTACAGGCTGCAATTTATCCTAGTTCGACTGTACCCCTGGGCTCTCTCTAAACCAGCGTGCAACACGTCCCCCCCCTGTCTATCACCCTTACTTTATTTTTCGTACCGCTTATCTCAGCATTCAATACCACTTTTAGTTGCGTTTTTGTTTCGCTCTCCATCAGCAGCACAGTTCTAGTTTTTTCCGAAACAGCCAAGAGGCAAAGATCGCGCAGCATGAAACACGGGTCCACGCGCTGAATATCTGTGCGGCGCCCTGATAGTACATTTCTACTCGCCTGCCGCAGCCTTTTCAGGACTTGCTGTGGAACTTCTTTGCTCCTTTCAAAGTGCTAGCATGAAATGGCTCTACTCCACATTCTCGCTGTACCGAGCAGACCTTGTAGTACCTACAATTTTCGTCTATGAAGCAAACTAAAGTTTACACAAGATAAGTTGCAGTGAGGTAGAAAGTGTGTTTACAAAGCAGCATGTCCTAAACAAACGACACTTCGGACTGCTGTGCAGATGGACCCAAGCGGCGAAAAGACTGGCAAGCCCTATGCATACATCGGTGTGTATGACGGCCACGGTGCGCCCCTATCCTCCTGATTCTCGCCACCTTATGTTATACCTTAAGTGGTCCCAGGTTCTTTTCGCTCTCGCCAGGGTATGTTACGCGTAAGTTGAATATCGCAGTCCAGTGAGAGCCGCTTGCGCTGCTGTCACCCTGCAGGAGGTTTCGCGACTGCTGACTGGTGCAAGGAAAAGCTGTTCGATTATGTCGTGGAAAATTGGACCCAGGAGCCACCAGACCGCTCGGTGAGTTCTTACACCCACGCCAAGCGTTTAGGCTTTGCGCTAGACGATGCGCCAGATATTCTTAAGGCACTGAGCACGAAGGGCCTGACCCCGCTGAATTTGTTGCTCTTCAGACGAGGCTCGGGTTCATTAACGCTGACCGTGAACTTCTCGACAAAAGAGGTAAAAACTACACCGTCTGGTCCCGTACGTGTAACTACTCAAATCGATGAGTTGAAATCGAGTTTACTCGGTTCCAGTTCAGCTTTGGTATTTTCCTGCCTTTGCCTTACCTTTCCGCACTTGTTGACGAAACAACTGTGCTAGATGCAGTTTGCAATAACCTTACGACCTGTTCTTCACACTTCGGCCTTCCCTCAGGGTTCCTTGGATTGGGCGAGCGTGGAGTTGGTGGCTCTAAGTGCGGCTCCACAGCTGCTGTAGCACTCGTGTACAAGGCCAAGGGTGAGTGACTCGTTGCGTTCCCCACCTCCCGCGTGATCTTTCTTGCCCTTTCCCGGGTTGTTGCCCGGCGCCCTGGTTTTTCTAGAGTCCGTTTTTCCAGAGTCGAAGCACATGCAACGAAAGGATGGATTAGCGTGCTTTTCCGGTCCGTCTTGGCAACTCTTGTCAGGTTCTGAAAAAAAATATGTGCCTGCCTTAAACTTTGGACAACTCAAATCCACCGGCAGTACCCCTTCCTTGAGGACTCGCTCCAAGTCGCACAGGTCGACGTTTAGCAGTGCAGGGCAAGCCTAAAGGTATTACACGCCTAAGGGCTTCCAGCTGTTCACAATATGTGTCAGTGACACTCGGAGGTTTCATGTCATGTAAGGCAAAGGCAACCGCAGTAACCGGACAAAAAAATTTGATGCTCCGAAATCAGTGTGGACGAACAAGAGCCTTCACGTGTCATGCCATAGACGGAAGGCAGGGGCTTGAGAGGGGTTTGAAAAAGCTCCGCTGTTCTGCAGGCGTAGCCACGCTTTTAGCCGCCGGAGCCGGGGATGCACGAGTTCTCGTCTGCGAGTGCGTGCTCTTGCTTCGCTTCCTTTGCAATATCCCTCCTCATACCGCAGAAAATCTTTACCAACGAGTTTTTCGTGTTGCTCGAAGTCACGTGTCATCACTTCTGATTGCGCCTGCCACAGCGGCCTCAGACTCAGTGGCCCCCCTTCGCTGCCAGCAGTAGGTCACGTGTGCAGTTGGCATCGGTGCACACCAGCCATATAAAGGCGCCTCTGCACATGGGTAACTATAATATGCAGCAGTGAGACAGAGGACTTATCCTTGAAATTCGAGCCTGGAAGTCGGTGACTTCTATTCTGCCCAGTATATGTAGAGATATGGCGCTGTAGACCCTGCTTACGAGCCTTCACCCGACCGTAAGGAGTGTGCTCAAGGCTTGGGGGTGACTCGGGGGCTGGAACAGGAACGGAAAGGAGCCAGTCCAATTGACTGTATGTCTCTGCCAATCTGATTCCAACCACTCACCCTGCCTCGAGTGTCGTGGGTGCACTTCCTGCGAATACACTTTTGTCCTTTCAACTCTGCAAGTGCACGGAGATTTTTTCCTTTCAACTCTGCAAGTAGGTGGAGATTTCTGTATGGCTCGTTAGGTGGATACGTTGGTTGATGTCATTAAAGCGCTTGCAAACTGTGACTCGTATTGTAGAGGACGGCGCACCACCAGTGCCAAAAAGTGGGGGGGCCTATGGATGCCATATTTGCCCCGGCAGTACTGCAGCCCCATCCAGTGACTCCCTAGGAGGCTGGCTGACGACTCGGGTGTACCTTAGAAGGCTGGCCGACGAAATAGGCATTTCCTAGAGGGCTAGCCGACTGATCAGGTGTCGCCGTTGCAGATCGATCACGTGCCGGACACGGAGAGTGAGCGTCTTCGCATCGAAGCGGCCAACCCCAACCTCAAGTATGTCCTCGACTTGCTCGCTCAGCTGCTGTTTCTGCCAGAGATGAGCTGTTGAATCTGAGGAAAAAGACACTTCCCACGGTCACCCAGTATATGGCAAGAGACAGTGGAGGAGCGGCACTTGGCGTTAGCGTTGGTTATGATTTATCAATGGTTGAATCCATTTTGGCACGCTGGGTGTCACGAAATACTGTGGCACCAACCAGCCAGCTCCGAATCGTTTAAGATTAGGCTCAGTCCTCTGCGATGCTGAGTGCCCATCGGAGTGTGGTTCTCTGCGCTGGTAGAAGATGTGTACCAGCAGGAAATGGCGCAATGACTTGTTGGCAGATCCAAGTTAGATCTGCTCGTTAGATCTGCTCTTTTTTAGACAGCACATGAAGTGGGGGGGGGGGGCGGGTCATTCAGCATGCCCATCGTGCAGTACGTGGGAGGGACGTGGCGAGTGGGCGGCCTGCTGGCCTTGTCACGCTCTCTCGGGGATGCATACATGAAGGAGAGCCTTGTGTACGAGGGCATCTCTGACAAGGGCAACAACTATGGTGCGCACGATCCGCCCAGACACCGGCCCGCTGCAGGATACCCAATCAGCTCCTTCCCCCTTTGCGGCCTTCCTTCAGGGGAATTGCTGAGGCCTGGAGCGAACGAGCCAGCTACGCTCCCCCAGTGTCATACAGCTCCAATTGAGCATGCCGGGTTGAGCAGTTGGCGATAACAAATGAAACTGTAGACTTCATTTTTCCATAATGGGCGACTTCACGGCACGGTACTCATAGACAGGGTCTTCGTCTCCAAGTCTGCGGATCGTATGTCATTCCCGGAAGCCGTTTGTCCTTGTGGAAGGGGGTCCCGTCACCAGCAAGCCAGGCAGGGGTGTTTCTATCAGCAGGCACATCACTGCGCGGGCCACCAATCTGCCTGTCAGTAGGCCACGCGAGTGAGAAGCCCCTGTCACTGCGCGGGTCACCAATCTGCCTGTCAGTAGGCCACGCGAGTGAGAAGCCCCTGTCACTGCGCGGGCCACCAATCTGCCTGTCAGTAGGCCACGCGGGTGAGAAGCCCCTGTCACTGCGCGGGCCACCAATCTGCCTGTCAGTAGGCCACGCGGGTGAGAAGCCCCTGTCACTGCGCGGGCCACCAATCTGCCTGTCAGTAGGCCACGCGAGTGAGAAGCCCCTGTCACTGCGCGGGCCACCAATCTGCCTGTCAGTAGGCCACGCGAGTGAGGACCTCATTATGGCCCCTCGTCTCTGGGCAGCCCCTGGCCTTGATTCTCGGGTTTTTATTATCGATAGGGGAGCCCGTGGTCTACTGCGGCCCCTGGACGGCGAACATGAGGTTTCGGGAGCCTGTGCCTGCCATGATAGGGGCCATGATAGGGATCCTGTATCACTGATAAAAGTTTGTTGTGCGCAAGTGCCTTTCCCCATGTTACTCCGGGGACGCGCGCTGCATATGATCTTTCACCCATGCGTGATTCTAACATCGGCTTTCAATCGGAGGGCTGGTGGACAGGAAGCGGCTTTGGGGTGATCGCGGATCCTGACGTGGAGATTGTGGACATCAGCGGCAAAAAGGTATTTTCTGCCACCTGCTTCCCGCACTCTGGTGAGGATTGGCACAGTGCTGGGAGTTGAAATGATGACGAGCTGCTGAGGGTGAAGGAGAACTCCCCGTCAATGCCCGGGCCTGGGAAGGGTGCAGACACTGCCAGTCACCAAGGGGGAAGAAACTGTTGGCGACGGGTATTCTGCGGTTCAGTGCGGTGAGGAAGTACTCGTAAAGGAGAGAAGGTGGAGTCCCGTAGTGTGGTGCACTGTGAAGGCCATCGGGAGCTAGTGCACGCGGCACGTGGAAGATTGTCAAGTTGCGTGTCTGTCATTGCCACCAGGCAGTA
The DNA here is from genome assembly GCA_001247695.2 of Cymbomonas tetramitiformis. NCBI lineage: Eukaryota > Viridiplantae > Chlorophyta > Pyramimonadophyceae > Pyramimonadales > Pyramimonadaceae > Cymbomonas > Cymbomonas tetramitiformis. The sequence goes on from LGRX02020078.1 coordinate 37,434, forward strand.
CCGGGATGCAGTGCTCAGATTTTACTAATGTTGATTGCTGCATCAGGGTGCGCCATAGGGGTGAGCCATTCCTGGTCAATAGGTGGGCACTGTTGTGGGGCGCCCCAGGGGTGTTGCATTACCGTTCGATTCACGATCATGGCTGTGGCACGGTATAGGGGCGAGTCTTTCCTGTGACCATGCCCGACATCGGCAGCGTTAGCAGATGGTCTGTTCACTTTCATCTCAGTTCGTGCCTCGGAGGGTTGGCCATTTGTTGAAGGCAGATTTATAACTGCAGGCTTTCCTGTTTGATTCGAGTTGATGTCCCAATGGTCCCCGTCCCGGTGGCATTTGATAGAAGCGTCAAGGCTAAAGATATTCCCTCTTGCCAAGCGAAGCAAAAGCTAACCGTACAAACTGAAACTTGGAGTCCTTCATTACACAAATGTGTGCACGGGCAAGTATCCAGTCCAGCTCCCCCATTTCCCTTGGGCAGAGACTGGAAGCCGAGGCAGCGCGGCAGTGCAGACCTAACGAGCATCGATCCTTGCGAAGGATTTAATCCCAGGTCGCCGATGTGGAGGGGAGTGGCCGAAACAAATCAGACCAGGGTTGCTCTCGACTAGACACATGATAATGTGCAACAAACCGTGCTGATCAGCCCCTGGCTGCTCCTGCCACTGTCTCTTAGCTGATCAGCCCCTGGCTGCTCCTGCCACTATCTCTTGGCTGATCAGCCCCTGGCTGCTCCTGCCACTGTCTCTTGGCTGATCGGCCCCTGGCTGCTCCTGCCACTATCTCTTGGCTGATCAGCCCCTGGCTGCTCCTGCCACTATCTCTTGGCTGATCAGCCCCTGGCTGCTCCTGCCACTATCTCTTGGCTGATCAGCCCCTGGCTGCTCCTGCCACTATCTCTTGGCTGATCAGCCCCTGGCTGCTCCTGCCGCTGTCTCTTGGCTGATCAGCCCCTGGCTGCTCCTGCCACTGTCTCTTGGCTGATCAGCCCCTGGCTGCTCCTGCCACTGTCTCTTGGCTGATCAGCCACTGGCTGCTCCTGCCACTGTCTCTTGGCTGATCAGCCCCTGGCTGCTCCTGCCACTGTCTCTTGGCTGATCAGCCCCTGGCTGCTCCTGCCACTGTCTCTTGGCTGATCAGCCCCTGGCTGCTCCTGCCACTATCTCTTTGATGCAGCGCAAGGCCGCCACTAGCTGCCGTGAAGTCCTCGATCCTCAACGCTCGATCCTCAAGGTGGATGGATGCCGGGGTTCTGGTCCGAGTCCCACTCATCCGGCGCATACGGTTCTGGGAACCTCCATCCACTTTCTGGTCGGGTGGTCTTTCTGCAATTCCTTATGTCGCCTCGTCCTGTGCCGATGCCCTGCTGGCCCCAGCTAAAGGAGGGCCTCCCGTGCTACTCGTTCCGCCATCGCTGCCCGGACCTTGGATTTGTCTTACCTTTCTCTTGAGTTGGTGGTGAGGCCCTACATTCACTGGCGCTGTGGTCTCTCCAGGCTTGATTGTTCTGCAATCAACCCCGTTGGATTGGTGTGCCATTGCTTTTACGATTTGAGGACAACCACCCATAGGGATTCCCCCGCATCGTTTCCTCTGCAGTTAACATGATAGGACATCTTTAGGTGCTACTGATATTTAGGTGGCGTATCCTTGGACCGATTCCTTTGACACCATACAGCCACAGAAGATCGGCTGCACTTTGTATCCACACCGGGGAGCAAAGGATTCAGCACACACTTCGGGACACTTAACCGGATTTCCCTGAGCTTACTAGTGGAGAAAGGGACCCCCTAAGGCTCACTGGGACACCTTAGCGCCTCTGCAACTGCACTGCCGGCGCACTGCTGCCGTGTCTCTGAAGATGATTCATCCCTACCTGAGATGCACGAGCCATCTCCCTACCACCAAGCCTACACTCAGCGCCAACCCCCTACTCCCCGCCTACCCCAAAGCCTGGTTTCAAGAGAGCTTGTTCGCCCATAACTCATCCGGTGTTCCAAAGGGCTGTCCTAAGGGCTGACAAAAAGCTTCTCGTCTCAGTTTGTGTGTGCCATCCTGTGTGTGGCGTATCCTTGGACCGATTCCTTTGGCACAAGTAGAGGTAGCCACAGAAGGTCGGCTGCACTTTGTACACGCACCAGGGATCAAAACTTTCAGCACATTCTTTGGGACACTCTTCCGGATTATCCGGAGCTTATGTGTGTGCCTGTGTAGCCTGTGTAGTCTGTATCCTCCCTTGATCTCCGTGGGGACCTCGGTGCCCGCTTCTGGTGGATGCTTCAATGCTTCTTCCATCGGCAGTTCATTGGTTCATCAACCAAAAGGTTCCATTCATCGGACCATGAGCTACCAGGGAGACTATGAACCAGCCACCAGCAGCTGACTCCAGATTACTCTGGGATCGACATGCAGAGGTTGCGTAAAATTGCGCAATCTCACATTTTTTGTGTGTGGGAGTGATTAGTACACAAAGCCATCTATCCATACTGCATTGCATTTCATTTTAGATGTGTGTGCGTCGGTGGTATCTTGTCATGAGCCCGCCCCGGGCCTCATGCTGTTCAGCGCGTGTGATCCTCCCATGCATAAAGTGCGTTTGTGGAGGGATATGGTGCCATTACGTCCATCACTTGAAGTCATCGACTTGCCTTAACGTTGTGCAGGGATGGCTTATTGTATCAAGTGATGGATTGAACACAAATGAGGAACGTGGTGGAGGAGGTGGCCTTGACAACAATGAGGTACAAACTGTTCAATCTCGGTTGCAGATTGATCGGCGCCATGCTATGAGAGAATGCCATGCTTACATCACTATGAAGGAGGGTGCAAACATTATTTGAGGACGGTGGTCCGCGACTGAATGCCAATTGCTCCAAACTCAGGTGTCTAAGAGATGTGCGGATGCTAAGGACCCCGAGGCGCTGGCAAAGTTGCTGATCAAGGATGCTGTGGTAAGTGCGTGATGCATATGATCTCAAATGTTTACACTAAGTTCGAGAACAAAGGAAGCACGTGTAATGAAACCTTCAGGAACTGCGTGAATTTTGATGTGTTTTTTATTTTGATTTCCTTGCATGCTTGCAATTTGCATTCCCAAGCAATTTAGTAACAGGAGTCTGAAGTACTAACATGGATCGTGGAATGAAAAATGACAGGCCGCTGGATCCACGGACGACGTCAGTGTAGTCTGCGTTCGCCTTGAGGATCTCCAATAATACACTCTCAAGGTGATTCGGATAATTTGGTCATATAGTCATCGGGGTAAGCCTCCACACCGTGGTCCTCAATGATAGTAATAACATTTTTGTAATTCTGTTATATTAAATATATATCAAAACCCTTAAACGGCTTCATCAACTTGAATGCGTTTTATACCGTGAATTCTGAATGCATAGCATGCGACAGTTTGGACACGCATAGCGCCCATGCACCGTTGTTCGTGCATTACTTGAATGAGGATGTGCATTTTATATTAGTGTACCCCTAATTTATTTTGCTATTTCCATTGTTTGATGTATGGACGAGATTCAAGAGCATGGCATGTTTTTTTGGCAATTGCTTTTTATTGCAAGTCAGGCAAGCTAGTGAAAAATATTGGTGCAGGGCGCCTTGCCCACGGCATCTGGACCAGGAGGTAAACTAGCGGTCTCGCCCGCTTGAGGAGTGCAGGCTTCAACAATCCACCACTGAGTCTTGGTATCACAGAACCCGACTGATTCTGACCAATTGGCGTAATGTAATCAAACCACCCGACACCCGCCGCACCATGTGGACGACACTAATATATTCACCCTGGATCGTCACTTTGCGCTCAAGTTCAAAACTATCACGGCGGATCACACTGGTAGACGACAGCATGCTTACAAAATTCCTGCAGTTTAAGGTTGACATTACGCGGACCGGACCGGAGAGAGCTATATCATTATAGTACTATGCTAGTCGATCTAAAGATCTCCACTAGGTCGTGACACCCAACCGATTCCCTTCGATCTTCACTCGCGCGCAGCGCGGCGGCGACTGTGACGATGAGCATGATGTTTTGTTTTCAAAAGTTGCGATTTTTGAACACTGTGGATCATGCCAGTGTAGCTCTGCATGCCCCGTTTGCGCAGGGAGAAGCGTCACGTATTAAGTCGTGGTCTGTGTCTACTATCGGATGCCTCTGAGTTTGGCACACGCGGTAAGTGCGTTGTGGTAAGCCAGGGCTGATTTTTAACACTGTCGATCATCCCATCAGAATTATTCTGAACATCGCGTCTTGTCATGTCATCGGCCATGCCATGACGTCGGGGTGGCGTCGCGGCACATGTGTGCGAATGTAGTAGCAATGTCATCGTTATCATTTGCCGTCGTCATATCGAAAATATGTCGTGTCGCCCGTTGCGATTCGGTGTTTGATTAGTTAAGTCAGTAAGTAAGTAAGTATTTTGCCCTGGTCCGTCCTTATAAAGAGCAGGGGTTTCACTCTGGCTTACCACCACGCATTGTGTGATTTGTACCGAGCAGCGGAGGTATCCAATAATTAAACCAGACCGTGATAATCATGACGCTTCTCCCGGCGCAACGGGGCATACAAGGCTGTATTGGTGATTCACTGTAGTCGATAGATTTCATAAATTGCAGTGACGAATCTGTGGTACAAGTCAGGTTGATCCTTTCAAATCCCGGGGGGGGATGCCCTTGAGAGAGCTATATCATCGGACACAACAGGGAGATTCTGGATTTAGTTGCACGGTACAACATCAACACATCAATCGGGGCAAGATGCCTTTCTCTGAGATACTTTTCCTTAATATTCCATAAGAACGTAAGGCGCCATAGTGACATACAAAAACAATCCTAATACGTGATCCGGGCACACGCGGATTGAGATGATGCGCGCGTGATGCAATTGCAACTCTTAACACTTAAAGGGCGATATAAAAATACAATGTGAACATCAATTGTTATATGTATAGTTACGTTTCGGCGAATTGTGGATGCATAGGGCACCTGGGCGAGGCGTATATGGTATCCCCGTTGAGTATACACATATACGGACCCATTTCTTTGGCGAGAATCTCGCCTAATACCCAAGTATTGCCGGCGGTCCAACGACCAAACAGAAGGTGTTTTCTTTGCTCCTCGCCGATAATAAAGACGTTTCCCGGTGGAATGAGCTACACACATCCAAACCATGTGAATAAGGGTTCGTTTGACTCGTGGTGACAACATGCCAAATGCATCTTGACACGATGCATGCCGCCCTGCGCCCTCTGTCCCGGGGTTACATTATATGTGTGGGTACGTATTAATCGGAAGCTGTATTCAGTTACGAGACGAACGGATCGGTGAAGTCGAGATAACTATGTCCACAGAATAGATCGAGTGATACATGCAAGCAGGCATTATCACACACAGTAAGATAAGTAGATAAGTATAAGGTATACGGTTGTAACGGTAAGAGAGGATTGTGCTACCAACTTTGGACATGCACTGTGCTGCCTACTTCGGGCTTGCACGAGGATTCGGAGATATTCAGAGATATTAACTCAAGTACTAGATACGGAAACTGCGCCGCCAACCCTGATCGGCGCTTATATATTGATCTACCTACTCAAGTCTTCTGATCTTGTCTCATTTGACATCTGTCACTCTGATCTCAGTCCACTGCTAATTTCCCGCCTAATTACAGTATTCGATCAGATGAGGCATGACAGGCAGGTAATTCAAATACCTCCTGGCACAACTCTCCCCCCCTTAAGCGGTGGCAATCTCTTGATCCACTCACTCATATATATAACAGGCGAGATGTCAATATGCGTATGCATGCATCTATTATGTCAGCTCGGTTCTTGGGTTCGGCGCCCCTTCGTCCTCAGGTCGGTCCCCTTCGCTTTCGCGGTTATTACTTATTGCTCTACTCGCTGGCTTTCCCAACTCTCCTTCCACAGCTCACGCTGCCAACGCTCAGCTGCTTCACAGATTGAAGGTACTCCTCAGTTCGCAGGTCGTCACTTCTTCTTGCGGTCTCGGCGCCCTGAGATTTCTCCTCGGTATCTTGTCTTCATGTAGCAGGCGTATGGGTATGACAGGATTCATGATACAGTTGTGTTGGGAATGGTGAAAATGAGGTGATGAAACAAGTGATGTAGCAAGGGAGCTGGTATGGGATATACTGCCCTAGCACTGCGCGCACCATCTTGTCCAGGGTGTGGTCCTATCTAAGCTGTATTAGGGTGCCCTTCCATGGCCCATTTACAGGCACAGGGTGTCCTTGCAGTACATTCCATCAGCGGCTGCATTGGGGGGCTACGGGTCCATATACAGGTGGTTTCTTATACTTCTCCATATTTGCAATAGGTGCAAAACAGTGGTGGTGGTAACTCTCGCATCACGGGTCGCATGCGCAAGGCATTGGGGTAGCGCCCGGTGGGGTTTTCCACGAACCAGTGTAATGGTTTCAGATATTCTATGATGTCCAGGGTCCGCTGCACACAATTATCTGCTGCTGTCAGATCTGGTGGTCCACCTGTGGTTCGCGCCTGGCTGTACTGGGTGCAAGGCGGACCGGCCCATATGACATCAAATAATCCAAGAGAATATTGTGTGGGATCCCAGTCCTCTATTGCAGACAGGTGGGTGGGATGCCATCGTGGATCCTGATCCAGAGTTACTACAATTGCCTTTGGAAAACACTGGGTAAAGCTCTTTTCTACTGATCCTGTGCCACTGAATAATACTAGAATCCGCACTCGGGACGCCACTCCTGCTTGTCCATCAGCTCCGAGACTATTGCCATGCTACCATCCTCCATTTGCTCCAGGTGTTCCCACGGCAGACAGCAAGCCCCTGCGGGTTCCTGCTCGAAACCATCGCAGGGATGCTCCAATAGTTGGGCCAAGGTAACACCCTGCAGCGCCAGCAAGTCTGTTGATGTATGATCTTTACGCTTGCTCCGTTGATACTTAGCAGTATTCATCGTTTCCGCCTGCTGACTCAATCTTCGCGCCTCGAACTCCTTCAACTGCTGGTTTTCCCCTCCGCGGTCCATCTTCTCCCGTGTTCGCCACTGATCATGCGTTGCTGAATACCCTGCCCACCGTACCTTCCATTCCGGCACAGCTTTCCCTCGCACCTTCCGCACCCTGTAAGCCAAGATTTTCTACACGTGTGCCTCCGCCTATCCATCCACCATTACTGGATTTGGTATGGGCACCCGCCTTCTGGACGCGAATGCTTCTGCACCTTGCACGAAAGGTTTGAGGCGATGTTGCGCAAACACATCATGCACCTGCCAATGCGGGGGTAGTGCTAGCCGATATGCCACTGGTGCTCCGCGATCTGCCTCGGGTAGTGCCCCCTGTAAATCACTGTGAAATCGTTCTACCACCGCCAGTGGTCCATGCCATCGCTTTGCCAGCTTACGACACAACTGTCGATCCATCAGCTTCTCTATCAGGTGTCGCGCCTCCACCCACACCAGATCGCCCACTGGTTGGTGTGGCGCCGATCAAACTGCTCCTGCTGCCGCTGTTGCGCCAACTCTAGCCTCCTCCGTGCTTCTCGCAATTGCGACGAAAATCGAGAGGCCATCTCATGCGCCGTGCCTACCCCCCCTTTTCGTCGCGCAGGGACTGATTGGGCAGCAGCCTCCAGGAACATGTCCATCTGGGACATAGGCGATACCCCATAACAGAGCTCAAACGGTGTGAAGCCAGTGACATCGCTGCGTGAATCATTAATGGCGAACTCTACATTAGTGGCATACAGATCCCAGTCCTCCGGGTTTGCTCCTACAAAAGAGCGCAGCATATCTTCAATCACTCTGTTTGTGTGCTCCGCTTGCCCGTCCGACCGAGGGTTGTATGATGTGGTAGAAGCCACCCATACCCCCATCAACCTCATGAGCTCCTTCCAAAAGGCATCCTGAAATCTCGAGTCTCTGTCGCACACAATCTTCATGGGTGCCCCATGCTGCCTCCAGACCATGTCAAAGTAGATGCGAGCCAGAGTTTGAGCTGAACTGTCACCGAAATGTATGGGTACCACGTGCACCATTTTACTCAGCTTGCAGGTAAAAGCAACAAACGCGTCATTACCTTGCGCTGTGAGAGGTAATCCCGTGACGAAATTGACCCCCACCTCCTGCCAATTCCTCAAGGGAATGGAATGTGGGTTGAGCAGCCCATCTGGATATGCTGCCCGTGGACGCACCGCCTGACAAGTGGGGCATGAGGCTATCCATTTTGCCACATCTCCTGTAGCATTCTTCCACCAGAATCTACGCAGCACCCTTTCTAGCGTTTTCTCCCGCCCTGTATGGTCTGCTGCTACTGAGTCGTGAGCCTCCAAAAATATTACTTCCCTCAGAGGCGAGTCCTCTCCCAACACCAACTGATAGCGGCCTGCTGCTACTCTCCATAGTACATCCCCTACAATGCGGAACTCCTTTGCTGCCTGATGTGGTGTTGCCTCGACTCGCTCTCGCAGTTCTCGTAAGGGTCCTTGCCGAGCATACTCATCTCGCAATGCTTCAAGAAATGTGGAGTCTGTGGGCGGCTCAGTTGCGTCTCGCACCTTTGCTGCCTCCCCTTGCTGCATTACTGGTGGCAGGACTCGCGGGTAGCGATTGCGGGACACCTGTTGGCGTGATGGAGGAGCATATACCACCAATACTGGTCCGGTCAGATCATGCAGTACCCCGCCCGCACTCTCATATAGCTGGGTCACCCCCCATTCTCATCTCTCATGGGGATCACCTCCATCAATCTCATGCCCGCCATTCTGAAGATCCTTCGCTACTGCGGGAGATGGGCTTGTACATCTGGTAATAAGAACACAGCTGAGGTGTGCGCGGGATCTGCTCTCCATTCCTGCACATATTTATGTAGTACTGCCTCTATGTTGGGGTGTTCCTCTGATCTGGGCAAACTACACCACACATGCTTACCACTCCATTTCTCATTAATGTCTATTACCCACTGGTTGGGTGGGCCCAACTTAAGAGCCATTTAGGTTGGGTGCACCCAACTTACCCTTTGGTGGGATTATTGGGAGTTGTCGGTACCGGATTCTGGTTTTTATTAGCTCAAAATGACGGGGAAGATGTCCTCTTTTACACACGCATCTACACTATTGAGCGAATCAAACTTATCCGTGAGCAATTTTGGGGAGTATGCGAGGGGGTAGGAAAAATTGTAAAATTTCCAAGTGATTTTGGGGTTTTACCTACCCATGCTACTTCAACCGAGGTTTTGAGGGTCAAGATGAACTCGGATGAAACTTTTGACAAGACACTGCAGAAAGAGCAACTCGAGAACTTGACGACATAGGTCTCCGAATTTTCAAAGGACCTTCGAGTGTCACGGGGAGTCCCTTATATTACCCTCGTTCTTAGGTATTGTGCACCCAACCTAAGAGAAATCCGGAATATTTCATCACATACCCTATTGATACGGTCCCATTATACCCCGCAGATTGCGATCACAGAGGTATAATGCATATCCATTGTTCAAAGGGAACATAGTAGGCCATGGCCTAGCCTTGCTTTGGCACTATAAGTCCGATATTCGAGGAGTTATTGACGTTTGAAAAAGGGTTCTTAGGTTGGGTGCACCCAACTTAGTGGTGGGTGATAGACATTAAGGCAGTTCGTCTAATACTGCTCCACCAGTCGATTATGTTCTCCTAGCTCACAATGTGCATCCACATCAAACTTGCCAAATTGTCGCTGCAGGCGCTCAAATACTTCGCGGCTAACCTTCAGCCCCTGCGCCTGCTCCTGCTGTTGTTGCTGCTATCGCGGTTGCGGTCGTTGTCGTTGCTGCCGTTGCTGCTGTTGCTGTTGCTGTTGTTGTTGTTGCTGCTGCTGCTGTTGAAGTCGTCTGCTTTGACGCACGTTCAAATCATCCAGAGCCCGATCTGCCACCTGTAAAGTTAGGGCTCCCTCCACCCAGCCTTCTATTGTTGCTAACCAAGTTGGCACGGGAGCTGGAGGATTATACCCATGCTCATTCATTGCACTTATCACATTCAACCCCACTGGCAGGTCCGTCTTCTTGTCTAACACTCCTGCCTCTGCCAATCCTTCACGCGGTGATTTTACTATGTAGTCCGGTCGGCGAGACAGTGCGTCTGGTACCAGCAGGGCTCCTTTTACATATTCCATGCGTGGTACCCCGACCTCCACTAAATTCATGTACCATCGCGCCTGTCGCCTGCTCAGTTCTTGCCCAAGAGACATTAACCATTCCAAGGGTCGGTGATCACCTTGTAGTCTGAATTCAGAGAAGCAGAGATAATGTCGCCAGGTCACCGTTGTGCAATGATGAAGTGCACACAGTTCTCTTTCACCTGTATGGTAGTTTTGTTCAGCCGCAGAGAACTGTCTACTGTCATACGCAATCACCTTCATGCCATCCCCCGTGTCCTGCATGAGTACTCCCCCCAGAGCCACACCGCTCGCATCCGTCTGTACCTGAAAGGGCGTAGACCCGTTCACTGCCGCCTTTACATTTGGTAATGCCAGCACTGGTGATGATGTCAAGGCCGCTTTGAGCTCATTAAAGGCCCACTGCTGTTGTTCTCCCCACTGCCACGGTACATCTTACTTGGTGAGCTCGGTCAGTGGTTTGGCGATTTCTGAGAAGTGGTGTACAAATCGTCGGTAGTATCCTGCCAAACCCAGGAATTGGCGCACCTGAGTTACTGTCTGCAACTGAGGCCAAGTCTTGACGGAGGTCACCTTATCGTGTTGAGGCTGACAACCTTTTGCAGAGAGTGTGTGGCCAAGAAAGCGCAGACTCTCCTTAGGACCTATCTGGGCCTTGGAAGCTTTTAGATATACTCCCTTTGATGAAAGGAGTGATATATATATAAGGGATATATATCGCTGAAACACAGGAAACACAGGTGGTGATCCGGTCGGTCTAAAAACTACATAAGATAAAATACTTAGGTGTTTTATCGAGTGCGGTGCGGAACGGTCGGAGCGGTGGCAGATGACAAAATGACGGGCACTCAAGGCGAGGGGTGAAACAAGGAGAAGCAGGCCCCCATACAGTGGGGGGGAAATCGGCTTCCCCGTGACACCACCTCACCCCGAAGGTGTGAGTGGTCATCCCGAAGCAGGCACACCCTGAATCCTAACCCAATGTTACTAGAATGTTTAGGCCAAAGGGGCCTTTTTCAACCCAACTAGAAGCACATCCGTGCATGGGGCGTTGCCTAGAATTCTAGCATTCAAGGGCAAGTTTCTACAAGCTGCGACGCGATCCCGGATTGGCGGCGGCGAAGTCCTCGATCGTAGAAGACCTCAAGAAGAAGACGAATCAGCCAATGCCTGTGCGGTGCCAAAGCCAAAAGCGGCCAAGCACCACCAGAGCGAATGCGGCGACGAAGAGAGGGCAGAGTGGCGGAAAGTGAAAAATGCGGTGAGGGGACGTGATCGAGCCTTTGGGATGGGACCCAAAAGGGATAACAGTGAGGGATGAGACGATTGCAACCGCACCCCTAGACACCACCAGATGGTGACTAGGGGGCGCATAAGGCGAAGGCGAGGGATGGGGCGAGACGAAGGCGTGGGAGTCAAAATACTCGTTGGCGATGTTGGTGTATCTGTCAACGTCGATCTTGGTGTCTGGTGCACAAGCACCACCAGACACCACCAGACAAAAACCAGGGATGAATTGTTGATGTCGGAGTAATTGCAGCGCACATTGAACTGCGGCCATGCGCGCTTGCTGACGTGGTGAAGCCATCACGCTGCAAGTTGCAGAAATCTGTAGCCGAAGGGTAGGGTTGTAAGCGAAAAACGTAACTTTCGCTAAATTTAACGGATGCTGAAATCTGTATAGGCAGCCCTGACCGGGAGTCCCGGTGCAGGCCCCTATGACAGATTCCTAGGTAGCCAACACTGGACCTGTGACTGATCCGTAAGCCCGTGCTGTGACACATCAAGGTGTCACAGGTAGCTAGGACCGAGACCGTGCCGACTCCGTGACCGTTCCGGGTATTTCTAGCTTAGGGTTTATTTCTTAGAAGAGTTTATCCACACAGTTCGGGACCCTCTGATATCTAGTGAACTAGGATATTCCGGTAAGTCGTGGTAAGTCGGTCGTAAGTCGGTCAGACGTTACCTGCAGGAGCAATCCAAGCTCGTCGACGAGATCTACAAGGCGCGACTACATCGAGCTTGGGCCAAGAGTATCCGTGAGGATATTCTTGGCGACAAGAAACATCATTTTCGCGGTACGGACGACGCTGGCCTTCTGTCCGACCTGGTGGTGCAGCTGCGTGCGGAGTTTCAATCGGTTGGTCTGGAGCTACGTGCCTTTGACCTCGACGACCCTCTGGCACCCGTGGTCAACAGGGTAAATGGACTTCTCTACGGCGTTTTGGCTCTGGTGATTGAGAAGCACAACAACGCGTTCGTCTGGCTGATTGGTACCGATTCTTCGACTACCCGAGCTGGACGGCGAGCCCTTATCGACATCATCAAGGGTTGTGTTCCAGTGGCACTACGAGAGTCGCAACAGGAGGAGCACGCCGCGTTGCGTTATCCCGCAAACGTTGACCCGCGGCCGATCTTGGCTAAGGAGCAACGTTTGGTGCGGGATAACCGAGCTTCCGACTGGACACCGACCGAGGCCACGAGAAAATTATCTCTTTACACCCGACTCGACCCTGTGTTCTACGCTGCGGTGAAGGTCCGCTATCCCATGGCCGCTGACTTGACCCACGTATCGCTGGTTTCGCTCCGTTCCATGGTTGTGGAGATTTACCAGGCTTGGGCACAGGCGGGCGGGGGGAAGGCGGCTTCTGGCGCGGACGGCATCTCCGCGCACCTATCCAGCAACAAGTACGACGCGCTGCTGCAGAAGATCACTGAGCTCAAGGAGCTCGTGCAGCGGCAACACGGTGAAGCCGCTCCGGTGGTGCGGCAACAGCGGGAGCGGGTGCAGCAGCGGCAGCAGCAGCAGCGGGGGCAGCAGCCGCGAGGATTCCGCGTGGGGACCCACAAGGCCCCACCGGTGGGATTCGACCGCGACGATCAGCGGGCGAAGCCGTTCTGCGGTAGGTGCAAGAAGGCGGGCAAAGGTGAGAACTATCACTTCTACCGCGACTGCCCGCTGGGCGGGCGCCAACACCCGCCCACCTCTGCTGCAGCATTCTGTGTTCCCATCGACGAGGAGGACGCAGAGGGGGTGCACGCGCTCGCCATGTGCGCGTTATTCCAGCAGGCAGCAGATGATGGAGCGGATTCCTTCGCACGTGCGGCCGCCGTGTACGGGCCGCCCGCGGTGCTTTGTGCGGGAGCGGTGGGCGGCATCGACGTGTCCGCCTACGGCTTCACGGTGGAGCAGCAGCCGGCTTCCGATGGAGATGATATTCTCCGCCGACTCGACGATCTTGCCGCGGAGGTTCACTCCGCGGCCAACCCGCAGGTACATTACACCCACGCATCTTTCCCGCCTCTGACGGCCGAGCAGCAGGCTTCGGCTCTGGTGTGCGGACCCGCCACAGCGGGGACCACGCCGGAGGAGCAGGTTCCGGCAGGTGGTGCGGCGGCATCGGCATCCGCCGTGCCGGCCCCTGCTATGCCTGTCTCGCAGGGAAAGGATGTGAAACCCGCGCCACTGCAATCGGCGCGGGTAACCACCACAGCGGACGCGGACGGTGAATTCGCTGGGTTCGTTCAGACCGTGAACCACGCCGCCATCGGGCAGGTTGATCTCACGGGTTACGACACGGACGATTACGAGGACCTCGCCGACGGCAGCTTCATCGTGAAGCCGCGGACTCCGGCCGTTTCGGCAAATCATGCGTCGGAGCCCGCGACCCACGTGCCTGTGTCTGGTGGTGCTTCCCGCACCTACGGATGTGGCAAGCCGCCATGGGGCTTCCCCGCACACGCGGGCCCGTGGGGGTTTCCTTACCTTCTCTCCCTTGTTCTTTTGATCTCGATCATGGGAGTGGGAGCTGCCGCCTACACGGCGGCCAATGACATCGACTCTGTACAGGTATCGGGTCGGGCTGCACCGCAGCCTGTGCTGTGCGGGGGAGGCTTATGCGTCTACCCCGGTATATCCGAGCTGGACCCCGTCACTCTGGATGCAGTACTGCACTCCCTGGGTGCTGCGACGGTGGTTCACCGGCCGCCTGACCCACTGGAGAGCAGTGCTGCAAGCTACTACCGTGGGCATTGTGGTGACGGTGCTCCTCTGGACTTTGACCCCGAGTAGCTTTCCTTCTGGCTCTGGCAGTGCACCACTCTGGTGGTGTACTGAGATGTGCTTTGACCTCAACATGGTCTTCAATTTGGTTTATGCTTTACTTTGACATCTACAATCTTCAATCTGGTTTGCTGCCACAGTGCTTTTCAGTAGTTTAGCAGGACCTGAGTACCTGTATGTTTCTGCTCTTGTGCCGGCTAGAGGGTTTCAATTTGTGTATCAGAATAGCACAGTTGGATTAGCAGTTAGCTTTGTCACCCTAGCTCCTACCCTAACTTATCTTAACTTCTCTGACTTACCTGTCAGTCACCACCCACAGTGCTGGGGTGGTGTGCTGAAATCTGTATAGGCAGCCCTGACCGGGAGTCCCGGTGCAGGCCCCTATGACAGATTCCTAGGTAGCCAACACTGGACCTGTGACTGATCCGTAAGCCCGTGCTGTGACACATCAAGGTGTCACAGGTAGCTAGGACCGAGACCGTGCCGACTCCGTGACCGTTCCGGGTATTTCTAGCTTAGGGTTTATTTCTTAGAAGAGTTTATCCACACAGTTCAGGACCCTCTGATATCTAGTGAACTAGGATATTCCGGTAACGGAATCGAACGATGAAAAAGGAAATTTTGGGTAAATTTCCACGGGGAAGACGGTGGTGACGTCAAAAACGTCGTGCGGTAACCCGTTTTTCTGCCAGAAAGGGTGCTGCTGGCCAGAAAGTTGAAAAAAATGACGGAGTGCACCAAAATGCACGAAAAATGACGGAGACGGTGCGCGGGATACGAGTCACAGTCGGTAGGCAAGCCACGAATGACGGAAGCGGCAACAAGAACGGAGACGGAAAGGGATTTGCCGCTTTTTACGGTGCAGATCAAGCTGCGATAATGACGGAAAGTTGACGGTACTAGAATCGGCGGTAAGGCCGAAGCGAGTCAAAGAAACGACAAACGAACCACCACAGAAGTGGTCTGGCCCATAACCTGATGAAAGGAGTGATATATATATATAAGGGATATATATCGCTGAAACACAGGAAACGACACAGGTGGTGATCCGGTCGGTCTAAAAAGCTACATAAGATAAAATACTTAGGTGTTTTATCGAGAGCGGTGCGGAACGGTCGGAGCGGTGACAGATGACAAGATGAGAAGCACTCGGGGCGAGGGGTGAAACAAGGAGAAGCAGGCCCCCATACAGTGGGGGGGAAATCGGCTTCCCCGTGACCCTTCTCCCGACAAGTTTCCAGAAAGAGCTTCACATTCTCGTAGTGCTCCTCCACTGTGCGTGAGAACACGATGGCATCGTCGACGAAGATTCTCACGAACGGCAGATGTCCCAGTGCTCGCTGCATGCGACGTTGATACTGCGATGGGGAAGTCCCTGGGGCATCACCAACCACTCATAAGCACCCATCTGTGTCGTGAACGCAGTCTTCTCTATGTCCTCTTCTGCCATGGGCACCTGCCAAAAGCCATCCACTGCATCGAAGGAAGAGAAGTATGCAGCCCCCTGCATCTCATCGAACATGAGCTGTATGTCCGGTAAAGGATATCTGTCTCGCACTGTCTGTTGAATCAGCTGGCGGTAATCCACCACTAGACGTAGTGTTTTGGGGTCTCCGGGGTGTACAATTTGGTTGGAATAGAAAAGTGACAATCCTAGAATACAAATTTGAATTCTTAATTCTGGAATACAGATCTGCCTCAGAAATTCTTCCGCCTTTCAAGAATGATATTTTCCAAAAATTCCCCCACTCGGGACTTGTGAACCACTTTGGTGAGGTGGCCTCACCAAAGTGGCTCACCAAAGTGGCTCACCAAAGTGGTTCATAAAATTCACACTGCTGTAACGCGTAATGCGCTGGGTATTCTGAATTATTTATGACGTTTTTGTATATAATTTATATTTGGGAACTACCGTTTTTCCGACACAACTGACATGGCAAGAGAAATCCAGCGCAGATGAATATGGCAGTTCGATTAAAATATTTTTCACGGCTGAAATCGCTCGAAAACCCATGATGTGTCAAGTACGAGAGCCCGCCGCATTAAGCCCCCCTTAAATATTCTCTTTTCGTGATTATTACTGGTCATACGAGCCTGGAAAGGTCCAACGTCCAACTCTATAGCCGATGTGGCGCAACATTGTCGCAAACGCGTGCATATGATGGTACAATCTCGGAATCGAACGAACTTAACACTCGCGACTGATCATAAGCATCATTAATATCCACTGGTGCCGGTAACTGATCGAGCAATTCTCAACACAGCATAAGATCGTAGAGCTACAAAATTTTTAAAATTCTGATACCCTGTTATCGAACGCTGAACTCTTACATGCAAGCCCAGATTCCAACATGAAAAAGTATGAAAACAGCAGTAAAACATATCCATCAAAATTGATATTATATCACAAAATACGAATTATTGCGTGTACGAAAGCTGTGAGCAGAACTGTCTTAGCACTCTAGCACTGGCACGCGAACAGCCACCTAGTACTTGCGAAGGCAAAACAATAATGAGTCCACTAGCCTGACCTTCGGTCAGAGTCTACTTATATCTCAATGTCCTGTCACATTTCCCAAAACCGTAACGGGTTCTAGCCCTTAAATCTTCATCTGGCCAATGGAAAGTCATTATCCCATGCCAGCTCTAACAATGTTACCGTTTACCGCATTCTGACTGACACGTCAGCGGCAAAGGAGTCACTGCCATCTTCGTCTTATCATTCCCTGGTCACCTGATGGTGACTATATCTTCTCTGACAAGTCTGCATCTCACAGATGGTCATCTTCGTAAAGCCTGTCATGCTGTCACCACTGTCATGCGTGTCACCAGCTGAACAAACCCGGCGCGGTACCATGAGAAGCCGGCGTTTGTTACAGCTGTCGCAAACGCGTGCATATGATGGTACAATCTCGGAATCGACGAACTTAACACTCGCGACTGATCATAAGCATCATTAATATCCACTGGTGCCGGTAACTGATCGAGCAATTCTCAACACAGCATAAGATCGTAGAGCTACAAAATTTTTAAAATTCTGATACCCTGTTATCGAACGCTGAACTCTTACATGCAAGCCCAGATTCCAACATCCCCCATCTGTAGCTGCTGCGTGCAGTAGCACAGACTCAAATGTGGGCTTGCTCAGCATACTGGGTCGTATCACCATCTGCCATGAACTTGCCCAAACTGAAAGTGAACATACCAATGCCTTCACCTTCTCCGCCTTGTAACATTCTGGCTCTGACCAGTGGGTTCTTGAACACCAAGACCCACATACACCTGCGACCAATAGGTCCATGTTCCAGATGCCCAATCACATGCAAGCGTCCTGTCTGACTCAATCGTCTGAAGTACGCAGCCCTGCTCTCAGTCATGTCTGTTAAATAGTAAGACGGAACGTGGACACATGCCACCACACGACTAGCCATTACTGCCAGCGGGAACGCGATATCCAGCGCTGCGAACCAAGGCGAAGTCACCACTGCGTCACAGACGCCATACTTCTCCTTCCATATGCGATAGTTACCCGGCTGAAGTGCATCATGCGCCTCAGGCCAACCCAACTGAGAGTTCCAGTCATTGTTCATGAATCTCAACTGCGGCCATTGCTCCACCATCACCTCACTAATGACCCCAGTGCCTGCCCACGGGTCCCACACGCCATCGACGGACTTCCAGTCCACCTCTGTCGCCAAACGCCTCACCTCAGAGGGCACTGTGATAACCAGTTCAAGCCCCCACTGCAGCGCGCTAGCTTCTCTCACCTGAGCCTTAGTCATGTGCCTCAACTCTCCTCGTCTTTCAACTTCTTCTTCAGCCAGCGCAGGCATAAGAGGTGCATCCCTCAGATGTCTTGCCATGGCCTTCTGTTCCCGATATTTCTTGCTCAGCACCGTGCGATGCCCCTCATTCCAATGCCCTGGCATGAAGATCTGCACAGCCTCAGAGAGCTTGTCCTGTCTTCCCCAATCAATCTGATCAGGCATGCCCAAGAACATGTCCTCCTCCTTCAACAGCATCTCTCTTGATGAAATGGCATGCCAAGGCTGAAACTTGTTTCCCTTCACCACCCGGCGAGGACCCACGTCTGCTGGCAACAGGCGCATCTCCGCCGACAGCTTCTCATTCAATTGCTGCTCCTTCATGCCCAATTTGTCCTCTAGGGCACCGGAGCTATCGTCTTTCTGGGTCTGCACCTCGGCATTGGCGGCTTGCATCCCCGTGCCTGAGCACATGGGGCATAGCCACTCGCCTTCTGGTACTCCATCCAGTGCTGGGGTCAGACACCACAAGTGATACCCCCTGTTGCATGCGTCACACAACAGCATCTCTGCCTCCCCATCGGTCTTCCTGCAAACTTCACATGCTAGGTGCTTACTGGGAACGGCTGCACTGCAGTCATACTGATCCTTCACCTGTAGGTGACATGGCGCGATGCTCTGCACGGTGCTCTTCTCTCTTAACTTGGTGGCGTCCTCAAGCACCACCACACCATCTCGCTGTATCTTGACCAGCTTCAGGATGGCGGATTTGGTCGCGACTTCCATGCCGCTGCGGGGCTTCTGCCTGATGTAGACGAAATCGCCCACCTTAAACTGGTGTGGACTAGGCTCATAGCCCCCACCCCTTCTCCCTTCGTAATGTAGTGTATCACGATGCTGTGCGACCTCCAAGCTGCAACCAGCGTGTACCATCAATCGCCTCACCACCTGTGCTCTCTGGTGGAGGTCCTTGACTCTGGCATCCTTCTCATCTTCGACCTCAGCAGCAAAATCCATGTTGGGCGCCCGTTTCAAATCAGGAGGCACTACTGCCTCCTGAGCGAACAACATGGTGAACGGAGCAACCCCCGTGGACTCCTGGCGTGCTGCATTATAGCTCAGCACTAGCGGCCAGAGCTGCTCATCCCATTCATAATCGAGACCCTTCTCCAAGGCAAGCTTCTTAAAGCAGAACTTCATAGTGCGTACCACCCTCTCGGTAAGCCCATTGCCTTCTGGTGAGTCTGGCGAGGTGACCCGCCGGTCGATCAGGCAGTCTCTGCATAGCTGCTTGAACTCGCCTTCAAATTCCTTCCCTCCATCCACCAAGCATTCTGCCGGCGCGCCAAACACAGCAAGTACATGACTGCGGAATGCCGCTGCGATGGTGCTCGCCTCCTTGTCGGGAATGGGAACGCAGACTATGAACCTGGTATAGTGCTCAGTCATGATGAGCACTCGGTTGTTGCCAGACTTGGTCTCTCTCCTCGAGGGCCATGCCAAATCCAGCGACCAGCGATACATGAACGACACGATCTCAAGGGGGATAAACATGCCACCTCTCTCGCATAATGAGTCTTCACACGCTGACAGGTCTCACACTGGGTGACCACAGCCTCCACGTCTTTCTTCAGATCGGCCCACCAATGGCGCTGCCACAGGAGATGCCGCGTACGTCTTATGCCCCAATGTCCAGTTCTGGAGTGGTATTCCTTTACCAACGCGAGACGGTCGG
The DNA here is from genome assembly GCA_001247695.2 of Cymbomonas tetramitiformis. Taxonomy (NCBI): domain Eukaryota; kingdom Viridiplantae; phylum Chlorophyta; class Pyramimonadophyceae; order Pyramimonadales; family Pyramimonadaceae; genus Cymbomonas; species Cymbomonas tetramitiformis. Next base: position 57,146 of record LGRX02020078.1, read on the forward strand.
CAGGCTTAGGTATTCTCACCTCCTTGCCTGACATGGTGACCATGTAGATCTCGTCCGTGGCCTCGTCCCATCGATGTCGTGCTGCTCGCCTTCTTACTCGGCGAACTTCCTCTTCTGGCAACCTCACTCCACCATTGGACTTCAACCACCTGAGGCACCATGCATCATCGTGCACGTCTCTATGCTTGTCACGGTCTGACTGCTGCTCAGCCACGCTGGCCATCAGGTCCTCGAATCTGGTGGTACACGTCAACCTGGGGAGCCTCATCTCTGACTCTCTGGCAGGCGGACTCCAGGCAGGCACATCCACGTGCACTGCTGGGGTTGCGCCCTCCTTCACGAAGTGGTTCTCATGCCTCTGACGATACTGCGCCATGGTGTAGAGCTGCCACTCGTTCTTCTTCTTCTTCTTCTTGGTTCCAGCCTTCTGTCGCTGGGCTCCAATTCCTTCTGCGCCTTTCTGCCCTTGCGAGCACATTATCCGCAGCTTCTCCTCCCAGTCGCGGTGGGTCATGGTCTTCGCCACCTGCCGGGTATATGCGTTCGAATTCTCAACCCATTCCGCCGGCAAAGCTTGCCTCTGCTGAAGGTCCGACCTCTCGTGGTCTGCCCAGTTGTTGTCTACAGCGATGGGCTGTCCTGGGGAATTCTCCGCCTCTGGGGATTCCTTGCTGAGAGGAAGCCCCTTCCTGCTTGCTTCTGCGACTGCCATCAGCAGTTCCATTGCTCTGCGATCCATGGCCAGGCCCAGAATGCTCGCCAATTCTACGTCGTTTAGGCCATCGGCCATGCGTAGCTCACTTGCGCTGTAGCCCATGGCTCGCGTCTTCTCTTCGAGGTTCACTTCTCGAGATTCTTCCTCGGCGTCTTCGCCGTACTGGTTGCGCACCACGGTGCCCATCCTCGCTCTTCTGAACGCTCTTGACCCTTGCGTCGCCATGATGGTGGGTAGTGCCCTCAATGGTTCTCCCACCACGTTCACCACGTGGTGAGGCGCGCGGTCTGTCCTTGTCACTGGCCTGGGATGCCAGCCCTTGCATATGATTGACGATACAATTCGTCCTTCTGGTCTCACCACCTTGCTCATGACGGAGCGAAACTGGTGGCTCTGGAACAAGTTGCTCCAATACGCTCGCAATCGATGTGCGTAAGCGCCTGCTTGTGCTGCGTCAAAGGACACTGGTCTACCAATGACGCTGGCAATGTACGGGAACACCTCGTCCCTGATCTTGGTTCCAGGTCTGTGTGACAACGGAGAAACATTTTCCAGGATGTAGCCTGGAGGCCTCTGCCGCTGCAGCTGCTGGAGTGTGGACAGAAGCCTGACCACCTCATAAAATAATTTGCTGTGCCTGCCATCCAGGCCTGTAAGTGTTCCAGCAGGGGAGAGATCCTGACATGGGAACCCACATACCATGACCCACTGGCGTCCTTGAAGAGCTCCTGCTCGTATGAAGTCGGCGCTGGTGGTCTCGCGCAGATCTTGGGGTAAAGCCCCAAGCTCTATTGCATGGGGCGAGATGAGGTCAGGGTATCGTCTCAGCAACGCCGCACACCTGGCTCTGGCAACTGTCTAACTGCTCGGGGATATGTCCTGATACAGGTAGCGATCCACCTTCATCCCACTGCGGAGCAACATTTCTAGCCCAGCACATAGGCCTCCACATGGTTCGTAGCACACCACGCCTTCCTGCCGAGCTTGCGAGAAGAATCGGCTGCCCAGCACCCTGGTGTCGACCTTCTCGGGCTTCAGGACGCGCTCACCTTCAAAGTACTCATTGTTGTACACAGCAGGGCTTCCCTCGCCATGCGTGCCTCGCGTCGGCCTAACCAGGCTCAGCGCCTTCCAAGCTGCTCTGGCTAGCCTCCCAGAGTCGGTCACCAGCTCGGGCAAGTCAGTGTCGAACATGTTCCCATGGTTGCATTCTAATTCCTCGTGGTAGTGCAAATCGAACAGACGATGCACTGGTCCTGTGCCCAGCTGCTCCATGGCAGCCATCCTGCAGTAGTTGGCAACCTGCACCTCTGGCGTGGCCTCTTCCCCTGGGAAGGTATCCCCAGCCAACATAAAGCACAAGTGGTCACCGAAGTCCTTCGCGTGGACTTCCCCCACGCCTGCGTGTAACGCAGTCACCTTCTCCCTTTCATGCCTCGCTCCAGTCTCATCCGTCGTGGATGGCAGTGGGTAGCGAGATGGCACGTCCGCGTTGCTGTTCTTGGCGCCTGGCCGATACTTCACAGTGAAGTCGAACTCCTGCAAACTGATCGCCCAGCGTAGGTGTTGCCCTTGGAGATCAGCCTTCTCCATCAGGGTGGTGAGCGGTGAGTGGTCGGTCACCAAAGTGAAGTGGACTCCATGCAAGTACTGCCTCAGTGTGCGTACTGCCCATACCACTGCGAGCATCTCCCCTTTGAAGCTGGCGTACTGTCTCTCCGTTTTACTCAGAGATCGGCTGATTGCCATGCAAATGTATTCCTTCCCATCATCGTCCTTCTGGCCCAGCACTGCGCCAATGCCATAGGTGCTCCAATCAGTGTACAATATGAGAGGTCTGTCGTAATCGATGGGCCTCAGGCACCTCCCAGAACAGAGAGCATCCTTAAGTTCTTGAAGTGCTTGGTCTTGCTCCTTCCCCCAGGCTGCCTTGATGTCAGTGACCTCCTTCTTGAGCAGGTCATTGAGAGGGCGGGCCATCTCAGAGTAGTTTGGCCCCCCTGGCTCACCCACCAGGCCCTTATAGTAGTTCATCATGCCCAAGATCGAGCGGAGCCCAGTCTTGTCCTGAGGGCTTGGAAGCTCTTGTATGGCCTTGCATTTGGCTTCTTGCGCGCCAATGGAGTTGTGACCAATGCGATAGCCCAGAAAGTCCACCGTGGCTGCACCAAAGGTACTCTTGCCTGCATGCAAACGGATGCCGGCATCCCCCAAGGTGCGAAGTACGTCCTCAACGTCCTTCAAATGCTGCTCAGGCGTGGAATCCGTATAGACCACTACGTCATCGACGTACGCCACCGTGCAATGCTGCAAGTGCCGTAATTCGTAGTCCATGATTCTTACGAACGCAGAAGTAGCTCCAGCTGCACCAAAGGGCATCGAGGTGTATTGGTACAACTGATTCTTCCACCAAAACGCCGTCTTGCTCCTGTCCTCTTCCGTGGCCATGGGAATCTGGTGGAAAGCTTTGGTGGCATCCAGCGTGGTCTTGAACTTAGCCTTCGCCACCTTCTGGTAGAGCTCCTCTGGTCGGTGCGGCAGCGTGTTGTCTTTGAGGGAATGTCGATTGACACCCCTGAGGTCCACGCAGAACCTCGTCTGAGTCCACAGGCCAGTCTCGTGATCCTTCTTGCCAGCTACGACCACGTTGCTCGCATGCCTGCAATGCTTGGCTGCTGGCTCTATGAAGCCATACTCCAAAAGTTCCTTGCAATGAATGTCGATGATCTCCTGCTCGCCCGGACTGTACTTCCTAGGTCTCTGGTAGGCGGCCTTGGATTCGTCTACGAAAGGGATGGAGAACGTGTTGTGCTTCGCTTTGCCCTTGTAGCCTTTCAGATCGTGAGGGCTGTTGGCAAAGGTGGTCTTGCACCTGCGAAGAACATTCCGCATTTCCTCCCAGTGTTCCTCCTTGAAGTCAGGATGTCCTCCAAACGTAGCATTGAGCTCAGTGTCGAGCCACGCTGCCTCGTCCTTGGTCACTGTCGTGTCACCCAAAGGTTGAAGCTCGTCCAGCACGGTGTACGGCAAGACCTCATCCTGCTCCGCGACATTGGCCACCCAGCCAGGCTCCCATTGCCTTGAGGATTGCTGAGCCTCCCAAGAAGTGCAGGGGGACGAACCCCAGGCGCTGCGTGTGGGTGACGTGACACCATAAGTAGGCGCAAACTCGGTCATCTTGCCAGCGACCCACAAGATTCCGCACAAAAGCAGAAAAAATCGCAAAATTCGATTGAAATGCGCTGC